>CM052244.1:4656374-4661374 GCA_028455795.1 Lasioglossum marginatum
GAGAGAGAGAGAGAGAGAGAGAGAGAGAGAGAGAGAGAGAGAGAGAGCGCAGACCCCGAAATCAAACCCTCTCGTCCTCGTGCCTCCCCTATCGGCGTTTAATTTCATCGGCGTTATCCAATAATCTAACCGAGCCGGGGACGTTGCTATCGACAACAAGCCGGCGAACGACGAAACAAACCGTGCGACCGTTTATATCGAAGTTCACGGGTTGCTGGATTAATAACAACGCGCGAAGCATTATTGCGCCGGGAGACAGGGGTTGCTCGCTAATCGAATCGAACAACGGTGGCGAGGGCCACGGGTCGAGGGGAATATGAAAACAGGTGGTTGAACCGGCGGCGTGTGCACGCCGACAGTCAACAACCGATGCTGCATCCGTTGCACCTGCTGCGTGTTCAACCCTTCCGCTTTGCATCCACTTGTTTGCAACAACCAGACTTGCGGATCTGTTCATGCATTTACGATGAGAACCAGTATTTTATTATTAGTTTCTTTTTGCATTGGAAGCGTCCGATTTTTAACAGAATAACCGTATGCGAAAGTAGAATCTCCAAGCTTTAAAACGAGTCCGAGTTTGTGGTTATAAAAGTGGTTTTTACATTTACATTTTTTGTGGTTTGTACATTTTAGAGATGTACATTATCAAAAATGGTAGTTAAATTGTTGAGAAGGGTCGGAAGTAGAGGGACACTGTTCGAGAGGCTGCGTTACCTGCTCCATTTGCCAAAGATCGGCGCGTTCGCATCTTAACCGAGAACAATGGAGCGGGATACGCGCGTCACGATGCCTTGCGCAACACCGCTGATCCGGAGACTTTGAAGCTGCGAGTTGGTTCCGAGTTCCGAGAGAGTGCCGTGATTCAAAAGTTCTTTCCACAATCTACTATTGTCGCTTCTCGTAGGTACAACTTTCCTCTTTGTAATTTCATCTTTTGCAATTGTAGACCTTCGTGCGAATGTAGTAAGTAAAATTATACTTGCGGAAGTTTTATTTTTAAGAGCGTCCGGCTAATTGCCGGGTCTGTAAATACGTTCGAGGTGACTCGAGAAAAATCTCCGAGCAGCAGAGAGTTAAATCGCGCGGTTACGAGAATCATCCTGTACCAGCATAAAAATTGTTACGAAGAGAAAAATAGTAAGGAGGACGTACCTTGAAGACCTCCCACGTGGCGCTGAACGGCAGAACGGCTAGCCCGACCATCAGATCGGCGACAGCGAGGCTGACGATGAACATGTTCGTCACGTTCCGTAGTTTGTTCGTGTGGTAGACGGCGAGGATGACGAGCACGTTGCCCAGGACCACCATCACGTTCACGATCGCCAGCACGATCAGGGTAATCAGGTTCCAGGGGCTATACCACTCGACGCGCTCGTATAAAGCAGCGCATGCGGTGGCGTTCAGTTCTCGCATTTTAGTTGGCAAACTCTTCTGCCGCGTCCGTACGATCCTCTCCAAGGGCGGCGAAGGGCTTCCGGTTCAACGACGACTCGAACGGCCGGTCGAATCGCGAAGGACACCATCGAATCGTCGTCGGCCTCGTCTCCATTTCTCGATTTGCTGCTAGCTGCGATCTGCGATCGGTCAACGTGTCGTCGGGCTCATGGTTGGTGAACGAGGACCCGTTGTGTGCAACCCTTGTGGAAAGACTCTTCGTGTCTTCGCCACGGTCTGCGCACCAGGATCAAAGCGGATCCCCGTTAATTCGATTTCCTAGCGGACGTTTGCCACTCTCGTTCGTTCCTATTGTTTAAACTTAAAGTACCTCGAAATAATCGCTTTAATTTGATACTTGTTTTCTATTCAGTCTATTCTTCGGAGACTCCTACGGGTCTCCTCATCCGATTTGCTCGCTTCGCGTTGACTAGTTCGGATTCCTTCCCTCTGCCTCTGCCAAATAGTCTTTCCCTCGACAATGCGTGTTTCTTCGTCCTCTTTCCCCGTTTAAAGCGGTTCTCCTCGCGAATCAACTATTTACACGGTTGCTATTCGACTTCGTTACCCTCTTCCGCTAACGATTCTTCTCTCGATCGAACCAGCGAAATAGACCAGGTGAAACCGTCTAAGATTTGCGGATTAGCTCCGATCGATCGATCGATCGATCGATCCAATTAGCTTTGCAGGATCTTTCCGTTGCTTCCTTTCTTCCAGCGGATGAACCTCTTCGAGCCGGCGACGGAAGTCCACGTTTATCAGTCTTTCTCGTTTCGTCAGTCGGGTGTCTCCTAAGCGCTGTGTCTCCAGCGGAAACGAAGGATCTTCGAGACACTTCCGGTTATTTCCGAACCGTTCGCTCTCCTCTATCGTCACATCGAATGTCGTTCACACGCCCAACTCTCGTAGCACGCAAACTTCGCTTTCTCAACAACTCCGCTACCTTCGCTTCAGTCTTAATATACATATGTATCGAAGCTAGAGTAGAAACACCAAAGAGAGTTTAAACAACACTCCGCGTTAGCTGACAACTCGTTTAGATTCGCACCGTTTTCAGTCCTCGCCTCACCGCCTCGATTCACCGAACAGGAACAGGAACAGCACACTGATTAACGCTCTAACACTTGTCGGTTTACGTTTACGCTTCTAATTTATCTTAAGGATTTCAAGTTTCTAACGCGTTCGGGATCGCGTGGATCGCACGAGTGTCCGCGAAAATCCGCCTTTCGCGAATCCGATTCCCCACCCCCGTTTCTGTGCCGAGAATCCGTGCCGACGAGTAGCCCCTTCCTTCTTCCCTAATTTCTCCTTCGGCTCGCGCATACTTCCAAAGCCAATTATTTCACCGATCCAATCCCGGGTCCTCACGTCCCCGGGTACGTGCGACCCCTTCCAATTCAGCTTTTTCTCCTCGCCTCGGATGTTTTGACAGGTCGAGATCCAGGAGCGTCGACTTCCGGTTCGAATCACGCGACCGACGATCGTTCGTTCCACCACCGCGGACATCGATCTAGTATCGTTGCACCGGCGTATCGGTCGCCGTTCGATCCCATGCCCGTATCTCCGATCTCACTGCAACGACGAGAACGTGCGGACACGCTGACGATGCTCATTCGATCTCCGCTCCGCTTCCATGCTTCGTCCCCCTACGCTTTTCAACCATTTCACTCGCGATCTCAAATTTCTTCCTATGTGTCGCTGCAGTTTGATTTTTCAAAGTTTCTTCAATTTTTTACGATCACCGGTAAGTTTGCTGAGATTTTCTGGGGGCAAAACCACCCTTTCGGAGATGTTTAGATGAGAATTATTGCTGTTGTCATTGTACGATTATGTCGATTCGCGAGTTTGTCCTCAGTTTTATTTCTGTTCTGTGTACATTATTTTCAGTCGATCGTAGACGTTTTGAACCACCCTCAAATTTAAAACCACCCCCCAGTTCCTTAATAAATCTTCTGTTTTATTCCTCTCGTACTCCTCTCCTTATCAATATATATTCCTTTTCCGCCTTTTTTCTTCCACTTTTGTCGGCTTCCATCTCATTTGCAACGCGCGTGTCCTGTTTCTTCGAAAATCTATGTTGACCAGAAACGTTCGGAATCACCCCCAAACCCACCGTGTCGCTAATCCTCCACTTCTATAACAATCTAACTTTCTTTTCCACCGTATTTTTCCCTTCTTTTAACAACTCCGCTGAACCACAAACATCCCAAACCACCCCTAATCCTAAAACAACCTCCCAATCTTCGGCAAACGTTAAATTTTCCGTCTCCCCTCTCTCGAGTCCGGTTCTCTGGCTCCTTCTCTTCTACTTCGAGTGGTTTCCTCAACGCAAACACTCCAAAACTCAAACCACCTCCTCAGGACAGGATTTCTTAGTTAACTATGAATTTCTGTCTACGTATGTCCTCGGCGCGACTTCCCTCTCTTCCGTTCTCCTTCTGGACAACCTCTCCTAAATCCTTTAGAGTCCAAGTTGAATATGGAGTTTCTTCTCCCGGTGTCTTGTCGCTGTGATTGCTTTTCGCCTTTCCAACTGTGTTTTTTTTTTCGTCGACGTTTTCCAACCCCTCGGACTTTAAACCATCCCCGAAGAGTATAGACTCTCGACCAGCATCCCTGAAAAGAGGGAAGTATGCTCTTATATTATCTGTTTCGGGCAGTCACGGGACACGTCGCGTCGTTGATCCCCGAATACTCTTTTCGAGCTTCGACCCTACGTAGGTGGTGGGAAATCGATGGCGGAGCAGCAATCCCTCGAACAGGGTCCTCTTCACATTTTTTTCGCTCTGCCTACCATCAGTTTATCCCTTGGCCCTATTCGCAACGATCTCGACAAATTCTTTATTTTAACTTTATTACCTCTTTGCGGGTTAGAAACTCGGAAAATTGTGAAAGACTTGGCGAGTTTCGTTGCACTTTTCGAAGTTTGCGTTCTCTTGCACTTTCCGAATGTTGTGTTCTTTTTTCATCGGTTTTATTTCCCTATTTATTGCGTATTCACACCATCTTTCTTCCGATTTGCGAAACTGGTCAAAGTTCCAAATTTTTCTTGCAAGTTTAATGCGTTCGAAAGAAGAATTTCTCAAGTTTCCGATGTCTTTTTCTTTAGCACAGCGTCCAAAGCCTCCGGTAAGTATTAAATAATGCGTCTCTTACTATTAACTGCTTTTCAATGTAGAATGAGATTTCAGTACTCCCTACTCGAAAATCACGAGATTATGCGTCTACCAGGATCCCTCCGCTTTTAATTTGAATTAACCCTGTGTCCTCCCGGATCGAAAGCCTTTAAGTACCTCTTTCGTTGCTTTTGCCCGCGAGTTTTCGAACGATCCGATCGATCCTCTTAAGGTCCCGAACACCCCTTTTGCCAATTATTCAGATTATTCTACTTAATTTCGCTTCGGCCTCGGCAATCTCACTAGGATTTTTGGATCTTGGTCCTCGGAGACCTCGTCAACCAATTTTTCCTATCGATCTAGCATTAGACGAACACTGAAAAATCTTATCAAAAGAGACACGCTTTCGATTCTACGCTACTCCTCCAATTACAATACTACGTCGAAAAA
>CM052244.1:4663874-4831000 GCA_028455795.1 Lasioglossum marginatum
ACTCTCCTCCGTGAGAAAGCGAGCTTTCATTATCATAACCGTGAGACAGTGAAACGCTGTTGCGTAATCTAGTGGAAGAATACGACGGTCGACTGATCGACAAATATAGATTTCTCAATTCTACGATTTCCAATTTGTTCAAATAAAAATTACAATTACTTACGCTTACTCAACGAGAGTTAATATCAGTAATTAATAGTTTTATTATATAATTCTAATAAATATTTATTCTTCGTTATATTATACGTATAACGTTTCTCAGAACGAAAATATACCCATCTCCTTTTTATAGCAGCCGTTTACATTTCTGAAAATACATTTCACACCGCAAACAGAAAGGAATTAAACATCATGAATGAAACACGATATTCTGATTTAAACTGTAAAGTAAAACCGGAATAAAGTAACAGGATCCCGGAATCTTTTATGCAACAATTTTCGAAGCACGTACAGAGGCTCGATCTAAAACAGCTATAATTTGCACATAAAAATCACGAAGGTTAATTCGCGTAAAATCGTCGCTCAGTGAAAGATCATGTTTCACGAATCAGACTCATCAATCGCGAATAAACGTTTTATTTGAAGCTTCCACGGCAAAATAATATTTCGAAATAATTTGTTATATTCTACGCCGAGATCGAAAGCGAGAGCGATTGTTAAATTAATCGCAATAAATCCGAGATCGCGACGTATGAAAAGCAGCATTTGCCGACCTTATCTCCGAACACGATCGACGCGACGCGCGACGGGGACACGAACAAGAATGAGCTGGAATGGAATCACGGATTCCTACGGATAACGACCTGTCCAGAGGTTTTCCCACTCTCTTACTCGTTTTTTTTTCTCTGACTCCCATCGCGGATATCGAGCCGTTTTGTTTCCGGCCGAGCGGGTTCCAGGTCCCGACGAATCGATCCGCGATTTTAAAGCTTTAATGCTCGATCCGCGCGAAGGATTATGCAACACGGCCGATTTTATTTTTTCCGGTACGGTGGAGCTTGAATGGCGGATGGAAAAGCGTTCCTGATGAACGGGAAATGTATCAGGACGCGTTCATTAAAAGTTGTCCGACTGTTGCCGAGCTTGTACTACTTCCGCTTACAGTGACATTGTAAGCGCATGATCGGACACGTAAGAGAAAGCTCGTCTTAACTTTCCTGGTGCATTTAAGCTCGGCCTCTGGACCAATTTTACCTCGCAGAAGCACTGCAAGAAGATTTATCTTACTGTTCTATACGTTATCCCAAGAAAATTAATGTTATATAATTCCTTTAAGCGGCGCACGACATCAGAATTGGCTAGAAATCGTTATAAAGCAGGCTTTGTTACTTCGGGAAAGTATTGTTCCGAAAAAAATTCGAATTCGGATCCGGATCTAATGTTTGACAATTTTTCCGAAATAAAATGTCCTGATCAATGCAAGACTACTTGCACCGAATAAAGAGTTCATTTTAACGCAAGAACTGAATCGTTTAAGAATGTACAGGATATGAATCTGTTCCTACTAACTGTTGAGACACAGTCGTTCGACTACGAATCCCAACTATGCGCAACGCTCCTGTCACACTAGTAGAACAGATCATATTACACACGGTCAGCCGTGGACAAACATATTAGCATCGTCTCTGCGCATCAACAGTGCAGTCCTAATTGCGGCTACATATTGACAGAAACTGTTTCCAAAAATAATGTCCAACTGTGATTGCATCCACTTACATCCAGTAGAATAATCCGTGTATGGTCAGACGAACGTACATTGAGGAAACAAAAATTTTACACAAATCGGTTTTTTTCAAATTTCGTTCACAGACATCTTCGCATGCTTTCCCCCGAAGCTTTAGTCGAACAAATATATGTATGATTTTGTTAAGATCGCTTCAATTTAGAGATAAGATAAATTACTTACGTTATGCGGTTACAGAAAATTTCATTTGTGCTGGTGTGTTTCCTAGTAAAATCAACGGTATCGCGATACTGCCATTTATACTGCAATATGCACTCGCATAAATCAATTTCTTTAGGATACAGAACCGTTTGAATTTGTCCTATGGATTTCCCGTTAATAATCCATAAAGTTATCTATCTTCATTAGGCGATACGCGGGAGCGCGCTATGAAAAGAGGCACGTGTGTCTTGACTTATGGCCGGGAGGATACATATACCGTTGATAAACTAACGGCAAGAACGATGCAGGCTCCGACGGTACACGTCGCGGGTAGCGTGCAGTTTACGTTGACGGACGTGTACGCCTACTGGGCTGTGTTTCGCACAAAAGATGAAGCCCCCTCGAATGACGACGCGCATGCATACGGGGTGAGAGCGAGTCACGACGTTGCGATATTATAAAATGCGCCAGTGGCGTTTCCATCTCCCTTGAACCCCCTTTACCGAATCGTAATCGCCGACCATAAGGGGCCGGGGAGTGGAGCTGGCTTTTGACGCGGAGAATTCGAGACTCTCTTTCTCTCTCCCCCTTCTCTCTCTCTCTCTCTCTCTCTCTCTCCCCCTCTCTTTCTTTCTTGGCCAAACTGAGCACTCCGATGCTCGAGAATCCATGAATGCGACATTGGCGCGGCCCGACGGATGCTCGCGCTTCAAACGCGGCTCGTTGAAATATTAATATTCCTGATTCTTCGGATCATCTTCAAACCTTCTCTTCGGCTTCTAGCTTTCCACACTTCGGCCACGATCATCCGTACGAAAATACGCGTATAAAGATGCTACTTTGTTTTTGGAATTATTATTGCGTTAATAAGGGTACGATCACAGCTTTGGTTTCTCGTCACGGCGCGGCGCGACGAACGATCAAACGATCCCAGTTGAACGCAAACATAACCGAAACCAGATCCCTAATTAACTAATTCCTAAACTGTAATTACGCTGTAATAAGCGAACCTAACCTGTGACTGACAGAGTCTATCACCAAATCAATTCGAACACAACCGAGCCTGGCCTACATCGATCTTACATCAAGTTTGCTGCAAACTCGATCCAGGACATTATTCTCGGCTATCCACGATATTTGAAACCCCTTACAACCATCGAATCAACAACGGTACAAGAGAGACTGTTCCATTTTACTTTGTACAATTACGATAGTTACGATAGTACGATCATCCTGTATTTTACGAATTACGAAATCAGAATAACGTAGAAAGAGAATGAATAAAAATGACATTACGGAAAGCCAAGAATGTTCTAAAATCAGCGTGAAGAGAAGGTACCACTGGATCGCAGATACGACAGATCGAAGAAAATCAAATTACACAGTACCAAAGTGGCAAACGTAATTTCTCTTAATCACCATTTCCAAGTTGAACAGAATTTACCTGTAGATCCGCTAATCAAAGTAGCACGAAAGCCAGAAGAAATGTTCCCGTGTCGCGCGGTTCGTTGTATGTATGTATGTGTATGTATTTCGTAATAAAAAGCTCTCGCCGAGATTCTGGCGAGCGTCTAACGCTTGCGGCCGACATTACGCGCATTTAGGAGCCACTTCGTTAGCTTTGTACGGAAAACAAATTTGTGCTAGGTGGAAAGACAGACGGGAACAATGTACCATCGGGAGATTTTCGTTGGACGAGAACAATGGAATCCGAAAGACGGCCGCATTCCCTCTGTCGAAATATGTTTACAGGTTCAGAGGGGATGGCGCATGGCGGTTTCCTGTCTCGCGTATGTGTAGGCGTGGTCGTATACGCGTTTGTGTTCCAGCGCAGAAGACAAAGCCGTTTCCCTTGGTCGTGGCCCCGTGAAAGCATTCCGTCTATTAATTTGCCTCTCGTCTCGCGCGCGCGGTCGCGCAAGTGTGCGTGGAAGAGCTCTCAACGAATTGTTGCTACGCTGCCTAAACCCGTGTCACGAGAAACCTTATTAACCGACGAGAGTTTCCCCGAAATTAAATGCTGAAGCGTTTTGCCGTTGACGTTTTACTGGGACACGCGTTAGATCCTCCAACTTTCTGCCCGCCCCTTCTTGAAATTTCAAATGTTCAAATCCGGACACGATATATGTATACACGAACAGACCACCTCGCTGCGTTCAATTTCGTGGTTTCGCCCGTTGTCTGATTTTGTACGCGCTAATTCCAACGACCGCGAAAACAAGAATATACTTTTTAAATCATTTTTGGAAATCTGCTTCCAGCTATTCCTGTTTTCTTTTTTCTCTCCGTAAACAGTTTGAGCTCGCGTCTCAGGCAAACGGAGGATACAAATAATCGTGCAGACGACTCGGATAACGGTGCAGACTGGTGGCGTCGAACGGGGCGCGGCGCGCGGCGTGGAATCGGCGAAAAATAGTAGGCGGTCCGATAAATTCGCGTCGCGTCTGCGACGGAACGGTCCGCGATAACGTCGTTGTTTATTTACAACGGGCAGAATCCGTAGAAACGGCAGAGCCGCTTACAATTAACATTCCGTGAATTAGCATGTTAATGGACGGTCGACTCTACAGTAAGTTCACGGATTCGCGAGTTCGCGACAGTTTGCCGGAGGCTCTGTCCTTCCCGACTGGGACAAGTTGTCCGCGGGCCAAAGAAAAACACGGGAAACGAGCGGGGAAAGGTGGGTGGGGACGGGGGGCCGGCTGAATGACTCGGTGGAATCGCGATGTTGACAGGGAGCCCCATTTAGTTCTTTTCTTCTATCCCTTTTGACTCCTCGTTTCGCGGGAGCGCAGCAAGGAGCCCCGCTGCAATAATAAACACCGCAAAATGAATGTAGCCTCTCTTCGAGAGGCCGCGCCTGGAGATACTGTATGGTCATACAGCAGCACGCTCCCGTGACACTACACCGGGCACGGGCAGAAAACGTCGCGCGTCGTGGCCCGACGCGACGCGACGGGACGCGGTGGTCTATCGAAGGAAATTACATGCTTTCGTGCAACTTGCACCACAAGAGCAAGCTTATTTTCCGCGCCGTATTTACGTTCGCGACGCTCTCGGATTTCTCTTTCTCTCTTTCATCTCTTTCGTCTCCTCTCCGTCCGACATAGTCCTTACCGTTCCCTTCAACCTGACACCGATGCTAGCTTTCAGCTCGACGAAACGAGCCGCCCACGCTTCTCCTAATCCTTCGCGGTTTGTTTAACCATGTTTCTTTACCGTTCTGTGTTATTTTACCGGCTGTTTATTTCAGCATTGTTATAAAAATTGTTTGCACGTATTGCAAAAGATAGGAGTTACATGAAAAGGGCCTAGCCGATTAAGATGGTCAAAACTGCCCTTAGAGGTTTTTCAATGACTATCGAACCATTCGAAAGCTGACCAAGAAAAAAATATGAACAATATGTTCATATTCGTAAAATCTTTCGTCAAGAACACGTTTAGTAATTTCTATGTGGAACAAGGCAGCAGGTGAAAACATTAATTTCTGACAAAATCGATTTTTACTTTAACTATTCTTTAGAAGGGAGAACGATTTTTCATCGGCTAATATCTTCAGCAAAACTGATTTTCACTTTGGCTATTCTTTAGAAGAGGAAATTGTTTTTATCGGATAATTATTATGTACATCTTGAACTTTGTAAGTTGGTAACGTCAAACTTTGTAACAAAACTTTATGGAACTATGAAAGGGCTGTTCATATTATTGAAAATTAATATGATTCTTTTATAAAAGAATTCATTAACTTAAATGACACGTATTTTTTTTATTCTAGTACGATTACAATTTATTTTTCAAATATGGATTGTGTATGATTTTATTTGTGTTTTATAAGAACGTGTCAATCTTTAAAGAGAGATCACGACAAGTACATGAAATAAAATTCTCAATCTAAAAATGACGTCTATGTTTTACGTTACAACAATGCCATCTAACACGGTTATAATTTTTGGTACGACCTGGATTGCCTCGGAGCATTTGATTTGCCTGTTTTATCGGAACGCCAGTAGTATACATCAATCTTTAGTCAGCCCCAATTCATCGGGCAGATCGCCCACAATCGTCCTGACAATTAAATCCCTTTCAAACAGCGAAGCCGAGGTCGAATAAATTCGTCAGGTAGATTTTTCAGTCTCGACTGGTTAATTTAGATCTCCGAAGTCTGTCCACCAAGACTAAGCGCAAGAAAAAGGGGGAAACTGTTCCGAAGTTGCCGGAAAGCTCTAATTAAACGGGAATCCGGTAAAGGCTTATCAATTTCCAAGGGTGGCTTCCAGTTGGCTCGGGGAAAACTTTTTTCTCCCTACGTCGTCTCAACTTCATATTTGCAGCGTTTATAGTATGCTTTAGTTTGAAATGGTAATTGAAGAATTTAATTACACGCCACGCCGTTTAAGAACAGAAGTTATTTGCGCCTGGCGCTTTGAACCGTTCGCACTCGATGTTGCCTACTGGTTTTTTACTCTTGAGCGAACTATTTTCGAGTTGATAGAATTAATTATGCTTTTACCGGAATACATTATTAATCCAGACCAGATTATTTTTCTGTGCTTGTAAATTGCGAAATCGAAGCTTTTCATTTCTGCGCATTGTTTAAAAGATTAAGTTTCAATGTTTCTCCAAAATTTAAATCAATTATTCGAAGCGAGTGAAAAAATAATTCTGGGAAAATAGTGATCTCGAGGTATGAGGTTCGCAAATACAGAGTTGAAAGTTGCGCGAGTCGTGCAGAATTGAGCAGACAAGATCGAAAGTTTCGGAACGCTGCGCTGTTTAAAGCTGCCGGAGGATTTTTCCCGTTTTTAGGGGAAAGTTCTGTCGTTATGTCATTAAATATACGTCGATGGCGAATTCTAGAGGGTTTCCCGCCGCGCCGGCGAACGTCGAAAACAATTTCCGCGAACTACAATTAAAGAACACGTAACGGAAGATCGGCGAACTTTTCCCCTTAAACGAAAGAAGAAGGCCGAGCGGAATTTTAAGCAAACAAGTTTTCGCGATCGCATGCGTAGCTCGTCCGATGGGGAGGCCCCCGAAACAGGAAGCTGCAGCTTCTAATCTAGCTCCGAAGACGAACGAAGTTACCTACCGGGCTCTTTCTTTCCTCCTTTCACGGAATTCCGAAAGTTATCACGCGAATCAGTCTCTCCCTTCCTCGCTTCATTGATTCCTCTCCTACCTCTCGACCTATTTCCTTTTTCGCGACACCGCGAGCCGACCGATCGTTCCGCTGGCAAAATCGAAATTAGCAATCAGCGTTCTGCAAGCTCCGAAACCATCGGCATCCCATCGAATAAAAATAATTTCTATCATCGAAAATAGACGCAATCCTTAAAATTCATCGTAGACCTTATTAGATTGCAAAATGTATGCAATATCAAATTTTTATCAATATTTTTACCAGATCTACACAAAGTGTAGAAACAAATTAATGTGCCAGGCTCTGTGCAGATGTAGAATTCACGGCGCTAAATATCTGTTGCGGGGAATCATAAATTTTTCAGGCTGAAGTTTTTTTCCCTGTAATCTGCATGAAAATGGGATCGAGGAATATATGGCAGAGTCGATATCGGCTATTAACAGACCCTTTTCTATATCGAGAATCCATCGTTGATAATTGAAACGTTCGACAGTTTCCAGTACTTTCCGTCTGTGCAAATATTTTTCTAATCGGACCGACTAGCGACTGACTCGACGCGTGATTTCGCGATTCCATGCCGATCCGGCTGATTCATATTCGATCTTATATTTCCGTTTTATTTACCGGATCCGCTTCCAGCTGAGTATTACGAGGCAAACATACCGCGGCCTTCCGAAAGTCCTCGTCGAGACGAGACGCGACGCCAACGATCGACGCGCGACGTTTCGACTTTCTCGTTCGCCTAATTGAAAATAGGAATTGAAAATAACGTATTTTCGTCGCATGATCCATGATATTTGGTGTTTCCAAAATGTTGTTAGACATTATGAGATGTATTTTTGTGGGAAGCGAAGAAGAAGAAGAAAGATCTATATGTAGAGTTGCCTGGATCTCGGACGATAAAGAAAGATCGCTGATCCGAGGGAACGATATCGGTATCCGCGAGACTGGGTTAAGTGTTATTTTCCACGGTTTGATCGGGATCGTGATTACCGTGATGATTTCGCTCGAAACGGGGAAAAGAATACCGCTAATGACGTGTCACAGCAAACAGTCGATGTTTATCGGATCGATACGCGAGAGACTTTGAACTCGCCTCGTTATTCGGTCTCTGTTTCTCGAAGAACGAAATTATACTCGCTGCTTCGCTATCAACCATTTTATAAATTCTTTCAAAACTTCTGTAAAACCGTTAAAAATTTTTTCAAACATCTACACATTTTTCAAAAAATTTTAATCTACCAGCTGAACGTTTAATCGTTCAAGGTGAAACAAATTTCTATGACATCAAAAGAGCAAAGTTCACTATTCATCGAACACACGACCAAGCCTTTTATAAATAATAAATAATTATATCTAGCATCGAAACGTTTGGGTATTAAACGACATGGAAGCAGAAAGTATAATGGATTCGACAAATGAATTATTACATCTATGTGAGAGAAAGAGAAAGAGAAAGAGAAAGAGAGAGAGAGAGAGAGAGAGAGAGAGAGAGAGAGAGAGAGAGAGAGAGAGAGAGAGAGATTGAGAAATGGAGAGAGAGAAGGGTAACGTCAATTTAACCATCGTCGATTCTCGGTTAAATTATGGCTTCGCGGGTTATACGATTCAAGTTGAGCGATAAAATGGCGGGAAAAAATTAAGATGGAAAATTATTGGCGAGAGAACGATGTTAACGACCGAGAGCCACGCTTATTGTCTACAATTGTGATGCAATTAATGATAACTTGATGGATCGATTCAAATGATTTTTGTTTGTCGAATAGGTCAGATGGATGGAAACAATAATCAAGTTGATGTAACAATCGAGACGTTAAAGTAATAGCGGCTGTCACTTTCGAGGCAGTCAGCGATCATCGGTGATGGAAAAGAAATAAAGTATAAGTAAAACATTTTGCTCAGGAGACACCGAGCCCAATTATGTGATCCTTAAGGACTAAAACTCGAGAAAAGGTAAGAAAATATTGTAGGAGAATTATCCATTTTGTCTGAAAATCACCTCGTCTGGTTGAAAGTTTCATCGGAAAAGCTAGTTCAATGTTCTTGCTCGCCATTTTGCTATTTAAAAAGGGAAATTAAATAAAACTTGGAATAAATTGGATTACCGAGTAGAATAAGGCACGAAGGAGTCATTTGCGCGAGTACGTCTCCGTTAGCAAAATGAACAGTTCTTCTTCTCGCACGATATCTCAAAATTACCATCTAAAATGTTCTTGACGGTTCTTGCGGCAATATTGGAATCAACTGAAAAATGGTCGCGCTTTTCCCGTCGTCGATTGTTCAATTTCGAGTAGAGACTCGAAACTCTCGGACATCATCGAACATTAATTAAAGAGCCAATCAATGGAACCCGGAAGACTGCCTTTGGCAAATCAAATCGTTCGAGTTCTTGATTCGCCCACCGAAAAGAATCACCGCGCGTTTCGCACTATGACCAACGCAGTTATTGAAACATGCCCGAAATTCAGTGGACTTTCGAAATACCAAAAAACAGCCGAAAATCAAATTCATCGGTAAACAACAAACGGGATCATTCTGCGCACCAAAATAGATCACTCGAGCCCGACGCCATTCGATCAACCGAACAACCACTACGCTACAGATTTCTCGCCTTTGATTATGCAAGTCGAACGCCGACAAATGCAGCTCGTTGATAAACAGAAATTCCCCTCATCCTATAAACGGATAGTTAAAATTTTTTTAATCAATAATAAATTAGGCAATCGGAAAGGTTCTTTTTTCCAAGATGGACAGTTCTACGTTTATACATATTTGATCTCTTCAGCCTAGAAATGATCTTCTTTTAACACAAAACAGACGATAAAATTATTTCACGTTGATTTTGCTACCAATGGGATATCGGTAACAGAATTCAGTAGAATTTGATTGATTTGTACAACTCGAAAGATAACAAACAGAGCTAGTCGACAAACAGAAATTTCCTTTTATCCAAGAAGAACAATGCAAACTTTTTATACGGTTGCATTAACCCTTTGAAAAATGAACTTCTTTCAACGCAACACGCAATAATGATTTCTCTTGCGCATTGTTCTGTTAATGACAGATTATTAGTAGTACAATCGAATCAGCTGGGCTTTAAGTCGAACAAAAAAAGGAATCGTAATTTGTTCGATGGAATATCACACTCCCATCGCACATCGGTTCTTCACAGGGTGATTCCACGCTCGAAAAAATATCAGTATCGCAGGAACCTTCTTCAAAACTGCCACTTCCCGAAACAGTAGTATTCGAACCAAAGGAAATTCAACATCGAGATATTCAATTCAAACATCGGACACATTCTTTCTCATCGTCTTCGAAGCAAATCATGCGATTCGAAGCATCGATCGCAAGCGCGAGTCTCGGTTGGGATCTCTACGGAAGCGAAGATAGAAAACATTCTAGCAGGATCCTCTTAATCAAGATAGATCACTCAATCTCGGCTGAATCTCGGCTGAATCTCGGTGTCGTCGCGCGTCGAGCCCGAAGAAAAAGAAAGAGTCATCGGGAGTACTCTGCCGCGAATATCGAACGAGAAAAGAATCGATGATAAGTCTCGATCGTCCTTACTCCGTTTCCTCGTTGGTTGCGGCATCCCTTCTATTCACAGCAGTTCACAAGTTCGGTCCAACATGCTTCTCTCTCGGCGGTAGATCGTGAGCGATAATTAGCGTTGGCGGTTAACGGTGCCGGAATAAATCAGCCGGTTTTCCCCGTGGTAGTTTTCACGAGTTTCTCCGGGAGGTGGTTTTCGCGAGGTTCCGACAACGTGCGAGGCTCGGTTATGTTTTCCCGCGGCACCTGTTCGCAAGGTGGTCGAGCACGGTGGTAGTCACGATCGCGAGGGAAGCCCGGAGTCCCTCGGGACTCCCGGGAGGGCCGAAACAATGAGTTCTGGACGCGTCGCGAGTGAGGAGCGCACTGAGGATCCGGGCGGCCCGTGCGACTCTGCAGCCGCATGCGCGCTTCGTCAACGGAACGTTCGTTCTCTGCTTCTCTCTCTCTCCATTTCTCTCTATTTTCCACTCTCTGTCTCTCTCTCTCTTGTTCTGGCACTCCGAGCTCCCCTCTCGGCCTTTCGATGCCTTCTTACGCCGCGCCTATCTTCCCTCTACGTGCATTATCTCTGTTTACCCTCCCCTTCGAAATAATATTATTTCGTTAACGCTTAGCAAGACGCGGAACCCACTCTGTTCGAAACGCTAAACCTACCGCTGCCGGTCAAATGACCGATTTTCAACTTTTTATTTCATAATCATTGAAATTGTGAAGATGTATCAGAGGAAATGATTAAACAAACTGCCTTACTCGTATCATAGTAAAATTTATACAAAGAGAAAATACGCGCGCATGCGCGCGCATACACGAACACACACACACACAGACACATATATCCACGCATTATTCAATTTATTTCACGTCAGAACCGGTGTTTCTGAAATTCCTCTACTCTAGTGCCGCCGCGCCGGGGAGGTCTTTCGTCGCTCGATTTACGATTCTTTCAATTTCCGCAATTCCATTACGTCTGCGCCGACTTCCTTGCATCGTTATTCATTTCCTCGTCGCCTTTCCTCGCGTCGATTTGTCCGTGCCCATTTCCGCTCTTACCCTCTCGCTGCTTACCCGGTTTGTCACTGTGTTTATATTTCCCTTCTCCGCATTCGAACCCCTTTCCCCCGCGTTCCCACTGCCTCTAACATTTCCACCCCCGATCGTCTTGCGACCCACACACAACCGTTACATCCCCGTCGCATCTGCGTTGCAACACCCCCGCAATCCACCACCTACGCATTCTGCCGCACGTTTACGAACTCTCTGTCTATCGGACCCGGCGCTACCAACGTCTGCCACCCCCGGTTAACATCCCCTAATTATTCCACGAGTTGAAACCACCCCTGGCACACCTGTGCGCGCTATGCAGTAGCCCTGAGGTTAACACCGCCTAGCTCTCTTCGTTATTAAATAGATTGCCCGTCACGATTTTATAGACGCCCCTTTGTGGACTATTTATTGTTGCATCAAATATTTATTCTTCCGCGAATCCAATCTACGCGCTGCCACGAATACAGCGCAACGTCTTCGTTTGAATATATCCTGTGGCGCTTTGTGAAAGGTGCTGTGCGCGTGTGTGCTGATTACGTTAGTAGTTTGTTTAGCAAAGGGGTTGCTATATTATTTACCGATAGACACGTTCAATAGTCATTCATTTTCATTAAAAATAGCTGTAGCAGATTGAAAATGGGCAACGTAGTTTATTAGAATTTAAGTACAGCTAACGTAGACCTAACAGTTTATACATACATTCTGTTCGATTGCAGTAACCTTTGAGAGAAGAAGTATGAACATTTATACTGTTAAGAGTATTAGCTATCGAATGGCAGAATGCCAGATAGTCAAACGGAAAGCGGAATTGGGTCATTTCTGACCCAGGACAGACACAGTTTGCATCCTAATGGCTAGAATTTTAGTTTTCGATCAATGGCACTTTACTATTTTTCGTCTCCCAGCGAATACAGTCGTGAAAACAGAGTTAAACTGTCCTCGGGAGTAAAAAATTGAAAACCATAAATTATAGAAACTTTTCATTATCACAAAAAGTTTCGGAATTCGAGTGTTAAAATCTCGCAAGAATTCATTCTCTGACCGCGTAAAATTTATGTTTATGGCTGAAAGAGGTGTTCTACAGTGTCGCCTTAAATTATCGTAGAATCGGAAAAGCTTCCTAGAAAAGTTTGAAAAACTGAATCTGCAGCATAAATTCGTATTTCGATTATTATTTTCTGCAGGAATATTGTTTGCAACAAATCGGATCAGATACAAGTCTTTTTTCGGTCTATCTCAATGAAATATTAGCTTACGAAAAGTTCTCGTTTTCCCCTATTTCGCGACATGAAAATTTTCGAACGAACTCCGCCTATTTTGTAGAAACTGCAGCTGCACCAGCTGCATTCGGAGCGCAGAGAAATTGGGAAAGCTGCCGCGCCGGGCACAACGGTAGGGCCGAAAATCGGTAAACGATGATCCCCGCGTGTAATTCCAGGCCCCATTGACCAAAAGACCGGCTAGCACGCGACTAATAATCGTGCGAACGCGATACCGACGCGCGACGCGCGACGCGCGACGCGGTGGCCGGGACGTCACAAAGTGGTGTCGTCGCGTACACGTTAATCACGACGTCGCGATATGCCGTTTAATTATCATTGGCTATTCGAGATTGCAGGTAATTACTCGACGGAGTTAAGCTCCCCGACGTAACGACGTGTCCCGGGGTTTGGATTTCAATTGGGTGCCGCGCCACGCCGCGCCGCTCGCCGGGACAACTTCGTTGGATTGAATATCCGGGATTTCGAATGACCGTGTGTTGTGCCTCGGAGTCTGTCACAATTCTATTGGAAGCCACCCACGCACGTAGTGCTCTCGGAGTTCTCGACCAGAAACCGCAACACTTGGAGAAGTAATATCACGACTGATGATACACTTGACCGACCGGCGCGGCGCGGCGCGGCGTGCCGGTGGATATCCGGGACGTTGATCAACGGCTCGATCGCGAGATTAAAAATCGTTTACACTTTTCATACGATCTTCGGAATTATTTTAACCATTTACACGCTGTATTCTTTTGTAATAGGAAATGTAATAGGAAAGTTAGTTATTTTTTAAATAAATGGGTACGTGAAATCCACTGCCTATTTATTAAGTATTATATCTCCTCCCAGGTATGCAACGATGCAACGCATGCTCGCCCATACCGATGCGCAACACGGCGACACAATACGAGGACACACAACAAATGGATAACCTCAACAAAAATTATTCTCTGCGTTGCGCGTTGGGAGGCATTAAAATTTAAAACGTCGCTAAATACATCCTATCCGTTAACATTAAATATTTTATAGACGAATTTAAAAGTTAGAAATTGTTGTACGATTCTTTCAAGTGCAACTTAGCATATATGTATACATCTTTTTACAATAAACTAGCTGCACATGTATAAGAACATTTATTAGCAATACACACACACACATACACACAACTCAATTCAAACAGATCCGAACATCGTCAATCTGGACTGTGGATGTTAAGCATTTATAATAACTAGACGACTGCGGATTTTTTTGGAAAATAAGAAAATAAAAATGCAGTATTCGTTAAAACGATGGAATTGAAATCATAGAAGAAAGACATTTTTATTTAGTTTGCGTCAAGATCCACCGCACGCACCGTCTACTAATTTCACAGGGCTCAAAGAAATCACGTTCGATGGCTGAATGATGGATGATGGTTTCTCCAGGACTTTCCCGAAAATCGGATTTCCTAAGTGAACCAACTACCATATGTCAGGGGGATGTTCGAAAGACGGAACCGGTTCGCGCCAGTGAACCGCAATCGTCTAAGCCAAACCTTTCGCGGTATCGCGTTAATATTTGCGATCAACATCCGATGTGGGTCGTTCCGAATAACACCGATAAACATTGGGTCGAGTTAAACACAGTGAAGGGTCTGCGAAGAGATTACACGGATCACGGTTGGGGGGGGGGGATCTCGTGGAAACGGTCGCGTGCACGCGCGGAAACGCGGCCAGCCGGTAATATTGTTCCAGATGATTAGATCTGTCTCGCGATTCCAGATTAAGCGCGCAGTTTTCTTCGCACGAAAACCGCTTGTCGCGGAAACGCGAAACTGTTTCCGCTTTTGCGCGAATTAATCGTGGAAAATTGCGGCGATTTCTCAAGAATTTCATTTCGACTTCCAACGAAGTCTTAAAGCTTCGAAGAAGATGTATCGTGGAAGATTGAACGCGTTTCAAGCGCGGTCAATCGTACAAGCTCGTACGCAGAGGGCCAAGAGCGCAGTGCAATCGGCTCGACGAACTTCCAGATTCCGTCTACGAAGAGATTATCATAGATCCCGGTTCGCAGATTGCCGGAACTCTCGAATGTGAATTATAAGAGCTTTCAGTTTCTTGCTCGTCGGAAATTCTCGGGGAAATTCGAGACGATGGGCTAGGACCAACCCCCGGTATTTTGGATAATCTCGCGAGGCGATCTCTGCATTCGTCACGAGTCACGAGTCCCGTCCTCCATCCATGTTTCATCGTGCTTCGCAGCGATTCGCCGTCGCGTGTTAATTACGAGCTCCTTTCGGCGCCGTGTTCTGCATTATGGATCCCTCGGACAGAAAATAAGCTGACGAATTCAATTTCCACGGGACTAATGGAACACGAAATCCTCCTCGTCCTTTGCCTCCGCTTCTAATCTATCCGATGCTGCGGAGAACTCACTCCGGGGGGTCGTTTAACTAATTAACGTTGATATGCAATCTCCGATGCGTCGATTACCACGACGCGCGACGCGTCGAACATTTGTATCTGATAAACAAATATTTTACAATTAAAATGAAACTTTATTAGAAACTTTATTGCAAAGAATAAATAAGAAAAGACACGATCCAGAAATTGCATCAAAGTTGCAGGAAGAAATTGAAAAGCAATATTTGTACGCCCCTAAAAATTCTATAGAACGATATTGTTACAGCGACACATTTTATACATTCAAATTTCTCGACCGTGAATTTCCAAACATATCGACCGGGGCAATTTCCTCTGTGTGTCTAGAAAAATGGTATCCGCGAGCAGTCGGGTTGCAAATTCTACGGCCGCGGCCCGACGCGACGGCGCGGCGCGGCGCGGCGGTTTACCGGTGGCAATTTTCAAGGGTCGTTTCGTCCCTTTAATCGAGGCGCCTTCGTGCCTCGAAAACGCGGGATTGCGAACGACAAGCCTTTGGACGACCCTTGAATTGCGGTTGATCTTACGAGGTTCTCGTAATGGAGCGAGAGCCGAGAGCACAATGCCTACGGAACGAGCTGCACAATGAAGTTGCAAAGCTCGACCGGCCGGCCATTAATCGGCTACAGTGTTCGTTATTAAGCCGGCCAGTTATTACCCCCACCGGCGCGGCGCGGCGTTTTATTCATCTGTGCCCGGTGTGTCACTCTCGGACGAGAAACCACGAGCAGCGTGGTTTTCCTTCGATCGAGAAACCCGATATGCTCGCTCGGTTACAGTTAATTGGCCGTTCGATCGTTTCCCAGTTATGTACCTCCTGCCACATCGATTTCGCATCTCCGCAATTACGAGGTGATTCTTGTAGATTTTTGTTATTCAAACACGCAGCCGCATGTCGATTTTCACTATCGTTCTCCGCCTTCCAGAAATGGCCTAGCCAATTAAGATGGTCAAAACTGCCCTTAGAGGTTTTTCAATGGCTATCTAACCCTAACCATTCGAAAGCTGATCAAGAAAAACCAAGAAAAATTCCGAGTAAAATTTCAACCCTCTAGCTTACTCGCGAGGGTAGTTACAGGGTAAATTAGATTTCGCGCTTTTCCGCGCATTTTCCGGTCTCCGATACGTTCTAAAATTCTGAAAAAAATGTGACCTACAAGTGTAATTTGTTATTTTGAGGTTTTTCATTTTTTATGAACACAGTTTGCAACAAGAAAATCTGAACAATTCTGAAAAATGCGCCTTAGAATCCAAAATATGTCAGATTTTTTCCGAATTTTAGAACGCATCGGAGACCGGAAAATGCGCGGAAAAGCGCGAAATTTAATTTACTCTGTAACTACCCTCGCGGGAAAGTTAGAGGGCTGGTTTCTTGGTCAGCTTTCGAATGGTTCGATAGTCATTGAAAAACCTCTAAGGGCAGTTTTGACCGTCTTGATAGGCTACACCCTTTAATGGAACGCGAATTTTTTGGAGTAGTCGAATTTGTTAATTTTAATCATTTTTTCCGATTTTATTGTAGAGGTTGCACGAATGATTTTTATGTAAGATTATTGTTTAAACTGTTGCGAATACGATGGTACGTAAATGATCTTATCCCCTAAACTGCGGGAGACGAAACACGATCGATGGCGGGCAAGTTAAAAAGCGAAATCTGTGAAGAGCGCAACGGAGACCCGGTAACGGGCTTGTCCCCGTAATTTTTCTTCTATACAGGACTTCTGGGAGTTCGAGTTTGCGACGCAGCGCGACGTTGATCAGCTCGTCGAAAGGGGGTCGTTTCTATCCGCGCCGGGACACCATTTCTCACCCTCTGGCTCGTTCGAGCGTGCGAAACATCCCTTAGGAGAGCGGAAAGCCGGCCGAGGGTGTGATTTTCTTGTGCGAGTTTCTTGTCGATCGACGAACTTGGCCTGACAATATTTCGTTGCCCGAAACCGATGCGCCCTGGAGAAACACGAGAAAGTTTATCTCCTCCGAACGACACGATCTGATTAAATTCGATTCCATTAGAGACAGAATGAATATTTGAATATTGCGAATTTCACTTAGATCGTAACCATATAATAAATCACATACTTCGATCGTTCTATTACAGATGAAACCCTCTGAACAGGAAACGCTTAAAAATTCTTCAAACAAATACAAGCTCGTGCAACAAACTGCGCAAGGAATCACGCAAACAGCTCATCAACTTCCGCCTCGAAGAACCCTCGAGAGAAAGAACATCTCGGAACACTGCAAACACTCCGAATGAAATTCTAATAAAAAGAATCAGTGAGAACAGGTTCAAACAGAGAAAATAAAAAACATAGTCGGAACTGCACGAACATGCGCGAATAAATAAACGAATCGATAAATGTGTCAACAGTTACCGGAAATGGGACAAAGGTGGGAAACGCTGTTTCGAGGCGCGAATTCGTCGCGAAATACTCATAGATTTGCGGAGGTTCGCGGTGGTTCGCGGAGGGAGGGGAGTATCCGTACGGGGAAGGGGTTGCGCGTAGAATGCATGTGCAGGAGTTTATCAGGACGCTGTTGGCCGGTATATTGCACCGGTGCGCATACATACAGTATGCATGACTTAAGTGCGCTGAACAAGGCCAGCCACTTAACAAGCCATTATTAACTACGGAATGTCTGCGGAGAAGTTCCGGGCGGTCGAGATTTTCGTTGTACGCGAAGGGCCCAGTTTCTCCGGTTTCTCCGGTTTCTCCGCTTATTCCGCAGTTAGCCTTAATAATAACGTCTGTCTCGTTTCGTGTCGCGGGTACGCCGAATCGCGAATTTGTCGGAAGTTTTGCCCACGGTAACCGCGACACTCGTTTCGCATGCGAATAAGCGTCCATGATCCAGCGAACCTGTACGCGACGCGAATTTTACTTATTGCCGCGAGGATTTACATGCGACGCCACCCATGATTTAATAGAAACGTTCTCCACGTTCTGGAGAATCAGTCTCTTCGGATAATGTCTCTATTTATTGCGCCGCGTGATCATTCTTCGCGTGAAACTCGCTGCAGGGCGCGTGCATTTGCCACTTGCAGAAATCGTTGCTCGGTGAATGCGCGTTCTACTGCACGTTATAACGTGATTCGTATGGTTTATAGCGAATTTTCTTTATGCTATTTCCGTTTGTATATTTTAGAAAAATATCTTAAACACGGCTGCAGATGATTTTATATAATGTAGATTCTATTAAATTGTATACAGGTTTTATTTTCATCGTATCGCGTCGTGTTGTTCTACGGAAATATTTTTGTACGTACATTTTTCTGTACAATACATAGTTGCGGAAATACAAGTATAATTTTACGACGCGATGTCGTAGAGAATATTGCAGACTAGACAAACCTTAAAGCAGGTTTATTGAATTTCAGTCCGTGATATGTGGTCTCCTGTTGTCCTTTTGTAACGAGTTCCGTTTCCGTGCTCTGCGGAAAGAAATTAACAGGAAAGAATGCACTCGACGCTACGTGTGCTAACTGGGACACGCTAACGGCGCGGCGTGGGAAATCATGACTAATTTCCTTCAAATGAAATTTCGGCGAAATGAAGGCGGATTTTATGGATTCATGGTAAATGAGAACGTACCGCTAATTAAGAACTGTTATTTTATATTGTATTATGAAAAACGTTGTTTTTTTTCTACAAATAACTAAAATTAATTTTTTTGAAAATTATTACAATTATTACACGGTTGCTAATCCATTGGCGGTCGATTTAAAATTAAACGTCTCGTTGCGTCGCGCGTCGGCGAGAGAAGTTTTTTTCTGTCCACGGGAAACTCGAGTTTGAATCGCAGCCGGCTCTACATAATTCGAAACGAGCTGTGGAACAGGAGTTCCGCCGATTGTTCGGCCGGGAATCGAATTACGCGGCAAGTTTCGAACGGGGCTTCGGTAGGTCGGCCAGCCGGTGACAGGTGAATGCGAAAAGGGCCACGCGAAACTGGAACTGAAGGAAGCGAGGGGATGATATCGCCCAAGAAAGAAGAACAGCTCTTTCAGTCGGTGGACCCATTGTTTCCGGTACAAAGAAGACAGCAGGTTGACGGAGAAGACACTCGTCCTCCATTGTTCCGTGGTTGGGTCGCGAAGACGCGTCCGCCTCTCAAAAATTCCGACACAGCGCGAAACCCTCGGCCAATTCGCGTGGAACCGTGTGTACGAGGCACGGTATTAGGTTGTCGGATATCAAATATGTCACGAATTTTTTTTAACAAATTTCTTTTAACCGATTTTTAATCAATTATCAATAAATCTAATTCAGAAGACAAATTATTAGTATTAATTCACCTTGAAATAAACGTAATAGACGGATCATCCCAAAGTAATTAACGCGATGTTCAAGAATAATTGTCAAAGTTCTTACAATACTTTCAGGTTTCGGCGAACATTAGTACTTTCCCAGCAATGTTATTCGAGCTTCATTTTACGATCCAACGGTTCACAGATTAATCCTCGAGCGAGAGGGAGCGGAACTTTGTTGTTCCCGAGCGTAGAGGCCGCAGCCTAAATGTCCTGATCCCGATTACAACCCCCGGAACTTTCTTTCCGTCGCGCCGCGCCGGGCCGCCATTTGCACGCCACAGCCTTTAGCCTCCCGACCTGCAAAACTTTCTGAAAGGATTTCGGTAGATAAAGCAAACGGCTGGCGACACACCACGTCTTCCACGGTGGTTTCCCATTTTTCCCTTTCGGGGTTAATGCATCCCCCGGGCCAGATCGCCCGGGGCCATTTGCGGATTTTTGATCGGGCCAACGTCCTTAGTCGCGGAACGCTCCCTCTGGTTGCATCATCGTCGAGAAACTCCCGAGTCCTCGGAAGTTGCGAAGAGTTTGCTGGATTTGATTTGTCCGACAGTTTTGTTGCTTTGAGGAAAGCAAGATACAGCAGGTAAGAACATTGTTAGAGTCACAGTATGAAAAATATATTTTACCACCTTTTTATTAGCTCGCTTTCCGTCTTCCGTTTTTCTGTCTTTTGCAATTGATTTTAAACTAACTTTTCGATGAGCTAGAGACTTGAAATTTTAAACGTAGCTCAGAACTGGGTGACAATGCAATATTTTATCGGTTTCTCGATCGAACGTTCTAAATCTATTTAGTTCGTTTGAATTTTCTTACGTTGAGGTAAACGGTCTCAAAGCCCGCTGTTCGTTCTCGCAACCGCTCGCGTTTGTTTTCGATATGCCGTGGTCGCAGTACCGTCTGAAATTTACTACATGTCTCTGTTATTATAATCTCATCAAAATGTTTCAAATCGATTGAAAAATTTCACACACACACATAAGACTAAAAAGCAGAAAATAATTATTTAAATAAAAAGAATAAATTTTTTTTTACCACGTTTTTAAGACGGACTAAAAAGTATAAAATAATTTTTCCTAGCCCCATACAGATAGTCCTGAAAATTTATGATTGTGAATTTTTAATAGCTATAAAAATACTTGTAAGATTTAAAACGAAAAACGTGGGGCGCGTGCAATAGATAATTGATGCATGAATAGTTCACCTAAATCACTAATAATTTTATTGCACTGCAAATGATACACTTCTTACTTTTATCTTGTGCCCCACGTTTTTCGTTTTAAATCTTACAAGTATTTTCATAGCCATTAAAAATTCACAATCACAAATTTTCAGGACTATCTGTATGGGGCTAGGCAAAATTATTTTATACTTTTTAATCCGTCTTAAAAACGTGGTATTTTTTTTATTTAAATAATTATTTTAGCTATACTTTATCAAAATAATTTTTATTAGCCGTTTTCTATCAACTCTTTGAACAAATACAATGATCGACCAAATAGCAAATAGCTCCGCATATTTCAAGACATATAACCGTACTCTGATTGTTTTATTTGATCGTACACAAATAATCGATACCGAGCAAACAGTCGACGAATATCGAGCGGCAATACCTCTGTTGCTCGAAACGCAATATTTAACCGCTGCTACTTGTTTTAACCGGCTTGCGCCCGTCGTCATCGAATAATTGCGATCCTCTAATATATTCAATTGCACGGTATGATTTTCTGAACAGTTCAAAGATCGGCAAAGAGTAACGACATAAATTGTATTTGTTTACGGTAATGATCCTCGGATACCTAACATGAATTCAAATACATTCGTCACTTTCCAGAATCCAAGCGCCATGCACATTATTTCATTAAAATTGTTTTTATCAAAGTGTTTTTATCGACGGTGTTCTTCCCTTAAAACACAATCGATGGGATGTTTTTCGTCGGGATGAGGCGCGGCGTGCGAGATTCATCGGGGCCGTCCCCAGCGGCATTAATAATTAGCCTAATGACAAAACCCGGCCTCGGGGGCCGGACGTGGCGTTCGAACAGCAAACAGACGGCAAATTCGGCCGGTCGGCCGGTTGCGTTATTTCCGACGAATTACGGCATTTGATCGTAACCTGGAAACGTTTTACACACCGCCACCGTTTCAGGGCGGCCTTTGCCTACCAATGTCCGGTGATTACAGAGTCGTGGTTTAAGATTAACTAACCGAAATGCGACCGGCGCGGCGGTCGTGTTTCCTTCACTCTGAAACGACCGGCGAAACGATGATAAGAGATCCCTGAAACGATTCCGATAAGCGTTTTATACTACTACACAGGCAGACCGGTGTAACTCGGTCATCTTCGCCAAATGATTCTCCTTAATGAATTTTTTAAATCACTGCCAAAAGAATCGTTACGTTTCAATCGGAATGCTCCTTGATCGAGGATCAATCCCTCCGACACGAATGCCACGTCGAGTTCGCCTAAATATCCGCATTCCAACACGCATAAACCAGGATCAGAATAACCGACGCGATAGCCCGCAACGAAGCAATATAATGAAATGGCAGTCTAGCACGGAGCCAGAATAACATAGGCAGCGCGCGCGCGTGCACACATCGACGAGGAGTATATTGTATAGTTGTATATTGTATACGAACGGTGCAAACAGCCTCCGTTATAAAATCGCGGAGCAATTCGATGCTATAAAGTCCTTCGGAAACCAATCCAACGGTAGCCAGATGAAATTTTTACGAAATGCAACACGGGTGCGTCGCGCCGCGCGCCGCGAACCGCGCGCCGCGTTGCTTCGATTCGAAAAAGAGCCATGTTCAATTTCGAAATTCACTTTTGAGCGACGAGCCGTGCTTATTACTTCCGGCCCGGGATTCTATGGCCGGATTAAATCGTTGCACGCGTGTCATCCGGATAGGAAATAATATTATTGAAATAATAATAATCTGTCTACGTCACACCGTTGTTATTAACACTCTGCCGCCGCGCTGCTCGCCACGCGCCGTTCCGTCCCGGTAACTTCGTATTTATTCTGCTAGTTTTGTAGTATTTGCATTGGTTTATTACGCTTTTGTTTTGACCATTAGATTCCAAAGGGGGGATTGTCGACGAGGGAGGACGAACGAAGAGAAGCGGAGCGGAGGGCGTGACGATGACGGTGTAGGGTAAAAAGCGTATGGTAACGGTAATTAACCGGGGCGATCAGGATCGTTGACTTCGTTACGGTTTATCGCGCGATACACTGTTAATAGTTACACGTGGCCGGGATCTTTTGTGCGCGCGGAACCAGCCGCATTACGCCGGCCGATGCCGCGCCGACGCGCGACGGATAACGAGACCTAATGGCGTTCGTATGTGATTAAACGGAGGCCGGGGTTTACCGGGGAATCCGAGGAATTTGTTGCCGCGTCAACGCTCGACGAAAATCTGTGTTGCGGGGGATAATAGAATAGCCCGGCCAGATCCGACACGTTGCGAAATATTAGCGATCGCTGATCAGGCGACGGCGAAATCAACGCAATCCGTTTGTACATGGATTTCGTACGATTCCCGGGTGACGGGCGAAATTCTTCTGTGATTCATGGTATCTATCCCTTAGTCCCTTAAAGCCTAACCTTTAGCCTAACATTTACGCCTACCATTTTCGTGGTAGGTATTTCAAATTTTATCAAACTTGTCGATGTCGATAAACATCCGCAGTTTAGTTGTCGTGTTCAACAAAATGTATTGACAAAAGTTCGCATCGACTGCACACACAGAGATGTTATTCTTGAAGTCAGTTATCTTCGCTAATAATAGCAATCAAATGACTTTTCAAACATCCGCATGCAGTTATGGCTCCTACTCAGCACAATTGCATAATCGTTACAATCGTAATGCCTGGATTTAGAGGACTGTTCTTCGAGTCCATTAGCTACTGGAAGCTACTGGAAAAGCCTTCCGAATGCAATCGTTTATCTTACTATCTTAACATTAGATTTTTCTAAAAATCTAGAAGTTTCTAAAAATCTTAGAAATCGAACAGAATCGAAGCAATCCATTTAAATAAACTTTTAATCGATAAAAATATCAGGATACAGGAAAAACGATAATTCTGCAAGGCCCGATTCGATACTCGTGTACCGCGTAATGTTCGAGCACGCCGGGTGCAATCCGTGCCCACGGTATTGACTTTAATAAGCCTCATTGACATTCAGCAGCCTCGTCGGTCTCCCCCCACCCTCTCTACCCGAACCTGTCTCTGGTCCGGCTTCCTCGCTCTCGTGACATCGGCGTCGACAATCACCGGCAAACGGAGAAGGAGAGGTGTGTGTGTGTGTGTGTGTGTGTGTGTGGAGAGACCGGCTTAATTATCGATTGTCGTGATTTCGTCGCGATTTTGACCGATTTCTCATTCATCCCCGTGTAATGATGCGAATTATTCATTCGCTCGCGTCGCCGTCGCGCCGCGCGCCGTCAGGACCTCAGCGCACACCAAACCACACTTTTTTCAAACACGTAATCGTTTTAGCGAGTTTCTGTGCTCCGCTCTCACGTGATTGCCACTCCAGGGTTATTCATGGCAAAAGACGAATTATTCGCCTACCTGAAAAACTGAGCAACGAGTTTCATTCACCGGTAAATAATTTCTTGTTTCCACCCTGTTGCTCTTCTACTGCAAACGCTGCCTTCCATTATTTTGTTAAAGCTTTGACTGCTGCGTTTATTCCGATTCCTTGGCGTAGTTTCGAACGAACGCATTTGTGGACGATCGTGTTGTTTATCTGAATTTTTAGAAACTCATTTATAGTGGATTTGCGAACGACGCAATTGTACGAATTTATATTTACTCATTACATTTATTGGCGAAACAGTTGTTTGCTTGAATTCATTTTTGCGTACTTGTTGATTCGATAGCGAGGAATTCAGTAAACGTTCTGCGAAACACAATAATATGGATACCACGTTTGTTTTGTTGTATATTTCAATTAGAATAGAATAATCGAATTTACAATAGATAAGTATGAATACAAAATCGGTGAAAATTCGCAAGAGGTCCTAACACACAGTTCACTCGACGTCGACGCGCAAGCCTAACCGAACCGAACCGAAGCGACAGGAGTCTCTCGCGCCTCGCGCTTCAGCGAGCACAATGCTCGCCTAATGCGGCGAGGCGCGGCGCGGCGTTTCGAAGTTCGGTTCGCCGGCAGAAGATTACCAGAGAATAATATTTACCATCCAGCGCGTGTTATTACGCGGGCGTGTGGTAGTAACGCGCGCTGCCGGCTGGAGCAGTTTACCAGTGGGGGAAAGCACAGGGAAAAACTCGATTCCGATTTCAGGACAGCAATCCGGAAAACTAAACTCGGCACAACAATCATTCCGGAATGAAGCCGCGACGGAGCCGTTGTAATTCAATTACGCCAAGTTGAATCGACGCCGAACTCTTCTCTGTCCTTTGAAAAGGTTCTTTTCGCGCTTTGATACGAGTACGCCGCGAAGAAAAGCACCAAGTGGCGAATGAAAGAGCTCGAGGAGAACCCCGGCCTTCGCGCGGCGGATAATCGCTCGGAAAATGCGAAACTTTGCCGGAAATTACGTAAAGGTCAGGAGCACACACACCTGCCGCGACCTTCTTCCCCCTGCAGCAGAACTTTTCAATTTTTCACGCTCGATATCCGCGGACGATGATTCAGCCGAGGAAATAGTAATCTTTACGGCGGAATTGGTACGATCCACGTTTCAGCAGTTATGTATCCCTAACACGCTCTTCCAAGAGCGCTCTCCAAAGAGATTAAGAGCGATTGAAAATCATGTTTGTGCTCGGTAAGTCCTCATTCGATTGTCCTAGCGTTGCCTTATTAATATATGAACTAGTCCTCCTCAAAATAATTATTATCGCAAAACTGTTAATACCAATCCATTTCTGGCGTTGTGACAAATTCGAGCAACCGACCCCTGTTGCTGTGTATTTGTTTATCATATTCCACGCAATTTAACCTCGCGAAGTCGGTAGCTGGTTTCAGCGATATTCAAAGGACGTGGGGTGCCGAAATTTTTGCTCGGTTATCCGCGTACGAATTCAAGCTTAACGGCGGCGCGGCGCACGCACGTGCAATCACTAGGCGCCCATTGCCGTTTGGCCATTGACAAATATTGACATTCGAGCGAGGTCCCGTGTTAGGACCACGTACCGACTATCTCGAGTCAATTGGGTTAATTGAATTGCAGGCTGCCGCTCGAAACGCGCCCAGAACAATCCGCAAATTGTTGCGCGAGCGAGGATCTCGCTGATCTTCGAGGAATCGCGAGAACCACCTGCTTTCATGAACTTGTTGCAAACTGGACGAACCTATCGCGAAACCTTCCAACAGAACAATTACACTATCCAAAAGATTTTTTAAATAATCTTCTAATAAGAAGCTTCGCGTCGTTTTCTCCGTAAACGATGTAATCACCTTTCAATTTCAAACGAAGAACGAAGAAAGGACAAAAGATTCTTTGTTTCAAGCATTGAAATTTTCTGGAAATCAATTTGTTTGATGGAAAATATGTTAGAGGGTTGAATTGTTTAAAGACATTGGTTTGAGAAAGTTGCTGCACAGTGCGCAGTATACTTTTACATTGGAGAAACGGGATGGGAAATATTTCCGATACAGTTCCGAGGAACTTTAATCTCCTAGGAAGATCAGACGAATAAAGTCCGTATCCTTTCGAATAATATTTCATAATCCCTGGAGATGCATTCCTCCGGATGTTCTCCTCCCCGCTGCGCTGGAGGAAGAAGAGCGCCCCGAGCTCGAAAATCATTCCAATTGAAAATTTCGATGTAAATACCAACTGCACCGATGCTGCAGCTCGAGAAATGATTTTTCTCTACGAAACGGACGGATCGAACATGCGAATTAACAAGCGTCTGCGAAATGTATATACGTTTCATTTTCAATTATTCATACATATAAACAGATTCATCGGTAGTGCAACGCATTTACAATATGTATGTAATATGTATTAAGAAACGTAACAAACTTTTAGTTATTTCTCTGATTTTCGATCGCTATAACAATTCGACAACTTAATTTCTTAATAGATTTAGGACGCGGGAAATACAGCTCGGCCGTTCCGACCGATACGACCGGGCCATGATCAATTTAATCAACCGTTAATATAATTAATCTCCACTCGGCGGGTGATTACATTCATTAAATTTAATGGAACAGCAGGAAGAAGAATATGTTGCGAGTCTCTTGGCGATTTTCTAAAACGTGGGAAGGAAAAAAATGTTAAGAAAGAAAAGGAGGGGAGAAGTTTTATATAGGATGTTATTCAGGATCCAGTGTGTCTATATTATTCTTCACGATTCGCGCGGGTTCTCCAAAGTTCCCTTACAGTACGAGATGTTTAATTTTCATTCGCGAGAGAATTCAGAAAATTGATTGATACGTTTGATGCGACAGTTTTCCAAATTGGTTTTAATCCGATGCGAGATTCCAAGTATTTTAGAGTGCCAGTTGACTTAGCGCGATCGTGCAGCGATAATGAACGAATCAACGCATTAGCAACGCGCGTTGTTTTGTTGTTTTACATAATACGCGGTACAATTCTATCCACTGCCAATTATTCCAGGATTAAGTGATACGAGTCGGGCATTGATGAAGCGGCGTCGAATCAACTGCACTTTTAATACAACCGCAATCGCATTATGCGACGAGGAAACTCATTAAGCGAGGCTTTTCTTCCGAAATAAAGATCTCTGTTCCATGAACGGTTCGCGAACTAACGTATCCAGCACTATACATACCCCATTATTCAATCTCATTATTCAATCCACATCTATTTCAGCATTTATCAATTTCTCGCGAAACCTAAAATAATATCGACGCGGTTGAACTGTGGATTTTGTACATTTACCTCAACCACGAATAAATCAAATGCAAAACAATAAAAACATTTAATGAATTTCAAAATACGGTTGTATCGTTTTCAGCTCACTTAAATTATCAAGACAAGATTATAACAAAACTGTTTAAAGGTGAGACCATGATCTCGAACTCGTTTCAGTTAACTCACCATTAAGATAAACCAGTGATTAATAGATCCAAAGGCTTTGGATTAGATCACAACACTGAGACCCGATGGTCGATTATTGGCTAGAGAGAATTCATCGATCGATACCAACAAATTGGTATCGCGAAGGGACTTACCGTGAAAAGCTTTCATTAAAATCGAATCCCTGGGATGACAGGACACGATAATCCTTGGACCATCGAGCGAAATGGTCTACGGTCTTTTTTTCGTCGAGCGGTCAGGAATCTGAAAGAAGGTTAAGAGATCTGATTAAATCGGAAAAATTCAATTCCTCCGAGGGGGTTCGCTTCTTTAAGCTCTGGTGACCCCTGCAAAATCTCTCTCTCTGTCTCTCTCTCTCTCTCTATTCGAACATTTCAATCGTGAACGATCGTGGACGATTGATCCGTAGGTTATCCATTGACTTTTACTCGTGATAATTTCGGCAAATGTTGAAACTAAGATGGAACTTAATTTTTTTCCACAAGACTTTCGGCAAAAGTCAAGTCACGATAACTTTATTTAAGAATTTCTTTTACGACAGTAGTAAAAGTACCATCGATTAGACGACAGTGTAAGGAACCTAATTCAGGTGTTTCCAGAGCGATGCACGAGTTCGTTCGGTTTTTATCGTGTGAAGGGGTTGGAAATCGAGGGTGCTTAGCACGCGACTTTGCAAGGCCAAGTCGTGGGTGGCCATTTTATAACCAATTAGTTTCCCTCTTTAAGAAACTGCCTACGGAAGTAGTACTCCAGTGTCCTTCGGCCTGGTCGAAGTGGCCCGAAGAGACTCGACCGTTTCCCCCACCAACCCCCATTCGACGTTTCTACCCCCACGGACGAAAATAGAAAATCATTGTGCAACGATGACTCCGGTTTTCAATAGAGAGTCACGAACCCCCCCGGGAACAATGGATTTTTATCGATGTTATTAATCGCAGATGACGCTACGAGCAGCTTTCACGATGCTCCGTTGACTTTCTGCTCATCTACGGGCCCTTGATAGTTGTTAAACGCTAAACAATCTTCCTGCGATCTTGTAGAAAATTTCACACAATGATGCGGATCTTCAATCAAGAAATAAAAAAATATGAAAGCAAAGTCAAGGTACATCTGTGCAGTGGAGTTTCTTGCCTTCAAAGTCCCGATCCATTGTTTCCCGATGTGAAAAATCAGGACCAAGAGAGAGAGAGAGAGCGAGAGAGAGAGAGAGAGAGAGTATTCCCCTGTTCAGCAGGTTCTTTCCATCGGAACGCCGAAGACAATCGACGCGGATACGCTTGGCCCCAGTATCGACAACACGTAAAATATTTATCGAACGGGGACGGCAAACAAGGAAACGGAAATTGGACAGGAAATAGACGGAGCTCTTCGGAGGACGCTCGGCGCACGACGCGACGCGACTCAACGGGGGGGAGATCAAAAGACACGTTCCGTAAACTCTTCCCTTCTCGATGCCTGCCAACGGCCTCGTAAATTAGAGGAACGAGGGAAATTTACCTACGCGGAATTTCCAATCGGTTCCCTGCGTCGATCAAGAATGTTTACGCCCGCACATATCGCTCGATCTTTTGCTTTTTTCACCCTCGGATGTCTCTTGGGACTCTTGCCGTCGTCGATGTTGACATCGACAACTCCAAACTCCCTCGCATGCTCCGTAGAATATCGTTTGATAGAAGAAAATTGTGGAGAACTTTGCTTTGTAAAACGAGCTTGGGTAGATTATTATACGACTTCGTTTCGCAAAGTTAGAACGGTATAAACGTCAAGATTCTTTTTGTATACGATGTAGTTATCTTTCAAAAATATGGGTGCATGTTTGAAAAAAGCAATTTAAGGTTAAAGCTTCCCTTTTACAACGATTCCATAATCGCCTAATCGAATGAATGGGACACCGTTGTCGCTGGTTATATTCTCGGTGCACCGGGTTCACGGCCACCTAACATTTCGCAGCCATAAGTCACCGGGACGCGGTCGCAGCTTGCTGTAAATCGATTGCATTTTAATTTCTGCCGACCGTTCGCCGCGAGTGTTCGCGCAATATACGAACTACTGCGTGGGCGGCAGCTAATGACTCGACTGCGAACGAACCAGAATCCTGTGTTCTTTTCTTCGTTTTTCTTTTCTTTTTCGTTAGACCGTAATTTATTAAACTTTCCCGCGGTATGATGTCTGGGTTATGTCACGGGGTCAGCGCGCGTACGCGTGGGCGGCGTTGCTCCGCTATGCTCTCGTGACATTTTCAAATTACGCGAGCTCGACATCAGGATCTACAACACGTGGTTCATTGATGCAGTAAATCGGTCTCCTGGAAAAATTGCACAGTTTCCAAACCCGCCGCGTCTCGGCTTGTATCGTGTAATCGCCCACAATTTCTGTACGCCAACTTGCTGAAACCTAATCTAGGCACCTGAGACTTTGGTAGTTTGTTAACTGGGGGGTGGACTAATTTGTACCCGGAGCTTAGAATCTTGGAGCGGGCCTTGGACGAGCACTGTTCTTAGAATTTAGTGGAATTTAATCCTTAAACTGGAAAGAGATGTTGTCCGTGTTTGGCGGATTTCGAATAGAGAGCTTGTAAAATTAGGTTGTTGCACACGGAAGTTCCTCTACACTGATTGATCGAAGCAGCAATTCACTCGACAAATGACGAGTTTTCTTTATTACGGTAAAATTCCACCCGAACAATGCAACGATTACGATTACAGGATTTCAAGAACATCAAGACATTAATTCTGAAGTAATTGTGAACAATTCTAAAGGATGAGAATTGTGCGAATCATTGAATTGTTTTCTGGTTAGAATTCTGATTGACTCGAACTAGTGGAACTCGGATAGGAGTCGCAAGAAGCTTGGACAGCCCCTAGGGTCCCGATATTAGGTCACCGACTTTGGCAAACCCAACTTCGCCTCAGAAACGAAGACATTGCTACAGAAACAATGTAGCGAAGGAATAAATCTATTCCGTAATCCTCTTACAAATTTTTCTCTGGTTGCCGCAATTCCCTTATAAATGGAACTGCTCCGTCTCGATCCGATTCATCTCGGATATTCTCGAGTTTTCTTCTCGTGTATTTCGAAAAAAGCGATTTCGTAAGTCAGATGGAAAGATCGCCGACGAAAAAGTAGAATTTTTTTATCCTCTCCCATAGAATAAGCCGACTTATACATAAGTGTTCAAACTTCACTTTTTGGATCCATTGTACGATATACATACATATCTTTCTTTTCTTTTTAGGATGTAGAAAAGAAAAGTTGGGTGTACTCGGAATACTATATGCAGAGTGCAATCTTCACCATTCGCTTCCACAGTATTATTCAGAATTAATGCATCCGCATTTTTCTGCATTCCATAGAACCCTTTCACGGAGAAATCGCATTTCTCCCCGCGGAACCATAGAACCGTAGAAGTCGAGCTCTTTGCAAGAGAGTGTGTTCTTATTCTGCTGCCGCGCTATGTATTTTTGCATTCGTCCCAGGTTCGTGTGAGCGATAATACGTGTAACAGGCTGCTCGTGTAAATTCTTCGCGTTATTTCACGTCTCTGCTCTGGCGAAGATCATCGCAGATCAAGTTCTATTTACTCCTTCAACAGTGCTTCAACTCCTTCAACCCATTCGGCTCATTTCTGGCCCATTCAAATTTTCATTTCTATGATTACCCTACACAATCTTAATCAATAAATTATTTAAATAAAAGTAGATTTTTTAAAAATACCACGTTTTTAAGACAGACTAAAAAGTATAAAATAATATAAAATAGTTTTTCCTAGCCCCATTTAGATTCCCAGCCCCATACAGATAGTCCTGAAAATTTGTGATTGTGAATTTTGAATAGCTATGAAAATACTTGTAAGATTTAAAACGAAAAACGTGGGGCGCAAGACTTAAGTGAACTATTCATGCATCAATTATCTATTGTATGCGCCCCACGGGCTAGGATGGTGTGTAGGTAGGTATGGGGCTAGGAAAAATTATTTTATACTTTTCAGTCCGTCTTAAAAACGTGGTATTTAAAAAAAAAATTTTTTAAATAACCGAACTGACAAACAAACCGACAAACAAACCAACAGACAGACAAGAAAGCGAGCTAAGTAAAACGTGGTAAAAAAATTAATTGTTTCATCCCACGGAGATATGGAAAATTATGGAAAATTGCAATACAAAAGGTCTTGCAAATCCGACGCCGCGTCGCACGGCACCGCACCGAGGATGGAAATTATAGAACACTTAGGGTAAAGGGAGAATGAAGATTTTTTCTCTGAATCATCACGTTCCCGTTGCCGCTCGGAATACCGGCAGGATTGTTTGCGATCACGTTCCTGCTGCAGCCCGAAGCAATTGTCGGTGGTTGAATAATCCCGTCACGTGGAAACTCGCCGGCGCGGCGCGGCTGCGAGTTATTATTATTTTTCTATTACGTAAACCCGGCCGGTTCATGGGACGATCGTGATTCTGTGAGACCCGCGACGATTTCACCGTGACAATCGGCCGACTGTGTCACAAATCACAAATCACAAATCAACCGACAAACGCGCGTCCTTGCACTTGCGCTTTATGCTAATTGCGAATTCTCATAAAACGTCCGAACGTACGTCGCAATAAAATTCTTTAACTATCTACGTACATTCATTCTTTTAAATACAACTTAATTAACACGCTCGCTAACATCGTCGGATGTATATCACGTCCACGATCTCGCAGTTTACTTAAAATTAAATTAATTTCAGACACTCTGTCGTCTAAAGTCATGGTACACAGCATAATATTCCGAGATTCCATGAGTTTGCTAAGTTGTTTCAGTATTTCATGAAGGAGATAACGTTGCATTCGATGCAACATTTGAACTGTGAAATGGAAATTATATCGAGTTGGTCACAGTATTCTATTAACATATTTAATGAACTTAATCTAAAGGAGAACTTATTAAAGCGTACAAATCAATTCGTAGCTCATTTTTCATGAATTTGTTGATCGTTTACAACGAAAAAAGACGAAGGAGCGCCTCCTTTAGGAGTTGCTAAATCATCGCGAACGGGTAAATGGCACGTAATAGATTGTCCTGGTTTTTTCCCTCCTGTCACCGATGCGAAAAGTGTGGTTGCCGTTTTTCCGGGGACAATGTTCAATGATTCGTAAGTGATCGAGAGTTCGAGATTGTTGGATGCCGCGGTGACGCGACGCACGACGCGACGACGTGTCGAATTGCCCCGATAAATTCGATCGTGACTTACGAGATCGTACGAACTAAGATGGACATTAACTTCTTCGCTATCCTTCATGCTTTCGCGACGAATATTACTCTCGATGGAGGCGCAGACGAGATACTGACGCAGAGTGATACTGACCCAATCAGTGCTCAGTCAGTTAAATATCACTTTCGTTTATACTTTTGAGTTTATACTTTCGTGGCTGAAGATTTTTACGCATTTATATACTATGCATTCAGTTTTATTTAAAAAAAAAAATAACTCACGGTAATAATTATTTGTTTGTCATATTTGTGTGTCAAATCGGTTTCAAAAATCGAGTGTTATATACTATTTCGACAAGTTGTGAGCTTTTGGTTTCTCCGGTCCGGCCCGGCGCGGCGCGGCGTGCGGCGCCTCTATCGTCTTCTACGCACAAGTGCCATAACTCATAATTGACGAGAGCCGGTCCCGACCCGCCCACGCGGCTCCCCTTTCACGCACCGACGACGTCACCCGGCTGCTTTTGTTCGTTAATTTACCTGGTTTGTCTTTTCCTTGTTAGCTGGCCACTTGCTCTTCCCGTCCCGTAATCTGTAGCTTCTGTCTGTATCCTGTGTCTTGTCGCTTTGAAAGCTGTGAAATTTTGCGAATTTTCATAGACTGCGGATTTTTATGCAAAATCGAATATTTCCAAGTCCATTGTCAGAGATAGAAGCAACGGTATAAATGTCAACATTTTTCAAGTATTAGAAATTTGGTGTTCTAGTATCTACAGGAAAAATTTTATATGTATTATGTGGTCCGAATCGAGAAATTCAGTGACATTTTTTTATAACTTTTGAACCATTAGAGATATTGCAATGAAATTTTCACTAAAAATATTTTAAAAATAGTAATTTTCAACTATACTTAATTAAATATTACACTGTACAGTAGTAGTCTGAAAATGTTTCTGATCATCGCGTTCTCGGCGTACATAAATGTATTTTCGACCAACGCTCTTTTTTATCGTTAAATAATTTTCTGATCATTTTAAAATCTAATTCTAATTTTGTAGCATTTTATTTTTTACTTTCTCAAGATCGATTTTTGTCACTGTTTATGTTGTCCCTTATATTACCGCGAGCGAACAGGGGAGAAAAGGGTTGGGAAAATGGTTAAACGGTTTTGGCAAGTGGCGAATCGATCGAAACAGCGATCGGTGATCCGACAGAACGGTATACAGTGCTATGCAATTGCGACTCGGACACACGCTCGAGCGATCTGGAACGTCCGATATGATCGATTTGAGAGGTCGTCGAGGTAGGAAACAGTCTTATAGGAACTTGGTCTGCTGGAAACTATCGACCGGAGGAATGGATAAACGTGTTTCTCTTCTCAGGACTGGTGAACCGCGCGCAACTATTTCCTTTATTGAAGTTTAGCCGTGCCCGAACAAATTTCAATCAAACAAAAATTTCATTTGCTTGTTCTAGCATCTAGCATTCATTCTTTGAACCTTGCACAGTGCACGGACAGCCTATGATTTATTGTCTGATCAACGTTTCGACACTATGAGCGACAGTTTTTGCTAGCCGCTTTCAACTTCAAACTCTTCTCCATCACATATTCTTTCTAACAAATTTGTATTATTTTGATTATAAATGCTCCAAAGTTTACTCGTCAGAATTGGAGATCGTTAGCGAGGAGAAAACGACAAAGAATTGTAAATTGAAAATCTTTTTACCATGGGAAAACCAACGCGACGACCGTGCGCATAAAGCATTGCGAACTCCATCGAGGATGAAGAAAATCGCGCCACAAATTTCCCTGGGAAAATCTCGTGGATCGATCGGATCGCGTTATTCCTAAAAGACAGCCGAGATTTAAAGTTCGACGGGACAACGATAAAGATTGCGATCGAGCGTCGCAATAAATTCCGTTTCGCTTGGTGCGCCTTGGACCTTCGTTTTGCAAAGCGTCCCCGGTGATTTAAGCGCCGCGCCGATGCGATGGTTTCATAACCTGGTCACACTCAGATGTATTTACGCGTTTCTATCCTGGCATACGCTATTTCGATTGCTTCTCCCAGTGGTCCTCTTCATGCATTATTTGTTTACCTTTCGGAGAATTTAATCGATGCACCTTTCAATCCAATCCTACGATTTACAATCGTATGTAAAACGAAAGTTCTTTTAGTAAGAAAAGTTACAAAACTGTTTCAATCAATACAATTATAGTAGACCTATTCTTAGCACAATTCGTAGCACAATTGAAATATCATAGAATAATGAAAATGAATGTTGGTAGCAGTTTTCTGTTGGATTTTCCACTGCACGACGAAGGATGGGTCGAAGGTGTGGTCGAACGAGAGAAAAAAAAGGGCTTGCGCGATGGATGGGGATGGTAGTAAGCAACAGAGAATGTATACATATGTAACGGTATAGCGCGGCGTGCACCTCCGGCCGCGGCCGCAGCGCAGGTTCGTCCGGTGCAGCCTGTATTCGATCGACCTCTTAATTGCTGCCTAAATTATCCTCCATTAGGAAAATCAGGAGTATTGCATGCAAGCCGCACGCCTACGCGCCGGCTCCATTATCGGAATCAAATCTACCAGGCCACGCTACTCCATTAATAGATGATTCGATGCGAGGGATAGATTGCCGGGGCAGTGGCCGGCTTTTCTTTCAACTATCGGGGCTGATGAAAATTCGATCGACGCGACGGCCAGATCGAACCTAATCTGGACCCTCGATGGTTAAAGTCAGTGCTTTCGCCTGGCAAAACCCGCCCTATCAAAATGAAACCACCTGTATACCTTAAGAAAAATCTTCGGAAGATTCGATCAGAGGTTTATCGAGTCGAAGCAAGTTTGTATTCCGAACAGATTGTTACTCGGAGGATATTAAGGCAACAGCGTCGTTAATTGTTGCCCGGAAAATGAACGGGTACACAGTGTTTCGGCCAGTTCCAGCCTTAAGGCGAAACAAACACGGGAATTGGAACTATCCGGGCGCGGGCGCCACGTTCCAAAGCGATCCTTCCCCGAATGGCCAACAAACTCCTCGCGATACGACAATGCGGAATCGATTCAAGGAATTGCTCGCGTTGCACGGACGCCTGGGACGCTCCGCATAGCCGAAACGAAAATAATCGGACACGATTTGTCTTTCTAATCGCGGGTATCGGAACGAACACGCTCCAGAGAACGCATCCCTCTGCGTCACGTTCTCTCGAGAAGGATACGGGGAAATCATTATGGGGCCATTCCCCGCGTTCCATTTTCCTCGCGCCTTCGCGTTGCCCCACGAAAAAAGGAACAGAGCCATTTGTCTTTGGGCAGAAAGCACTAGGGTGCAATACTAAGTAGCCTGCTTAACGCTTGAAGTACGTCGGGATGACGGACTCCGAATTACAATTTAATTTACAGTTATCGAGACCGTAGATTTATGGGAAATTCAATCAATTTACTGTGTTGCATTATTTCCATCCTATTCAGATAAATATTCAAACAGTCGGCGTAGAAATAAATAGCTTCGATTTCTCGTGATTTTTATACGAACCGTCGCGCGTCGCAGTGTCAGCGAGCGCGTTAAACGCTCGGCAGCCTGCCAATAACATTCGCCGAAAGTTGAACGGAACATCGAGCGACAGTAACAAAAATCGATGATGCTAGCACGTTTTAGAAGACATCGTCCGACGGCTCGTGTGCGAAGTTTCACCGTCCCGAACAAACTATACACACGCGAACAAAGTTGCCGCACCGTGCCGCGCCGTGTCCATTAAAATAAATTCTCGTCTGGGAAAGCGGAATAATAAGGAACGTGTTACGGAAGAGAAAAGAACTCTCGTTCCGCGTCGTCCGAGTGAAATGAATTTCTCGGGGAGTATTCTTCTCTTGGGGACACGAGGCTCCTCGTTCTCGAGGAGGTTAACAAAACTTGGAGTGCCTTCTTCTTGTTCTATCGAGCGGCTTCGTCAGAGATATTAGGTGTGCGAAAAGAACGTCGACTTCGGTTCGCGAATATTTTCACCATGGAGGTTTAGCAACCGTATATACTAACATTTCGTATAATTAGACCGAGGGTTTAAACAAAACAAAAATTCTCCAAGTTAATTACAGGAATTACATTGTTAAATTCTTCCGATGTTTGTACCGTTTTAAATTACATCTCATTTTTCTCATAAATGCATACGTATATCGAGTGCATTCATAATTTACAAAATGGTAAGACAGAGTCTGAACGCAAGCTACTTTCATACAGAATACGAAATCAACAATTAAAATTTTCCTTCAAAATTAATGTTTCGAAGAATCTCACAGCAAAGCAATTGTCAACCAAGTTGGTAGATTAGATATCGCTAGTTTCTCGAGTTGTTGGCCAAAGTGTGGAGGATCGATCGATCAAGCGGAAGTACACATTAGGATAGTTCGTTCCTCGTATAACTAACTACCGGTTGCCATTAGGTAAGGGGGAGGAGGATCGACCGAGGGCCCACCCAAATCTGTTTATCTTCACGATAAGGGGATTAGGTTGAACCAAGGTGAACACGGGGTATCATCAGCGGTGCAACGGCGCAACGGCGCAACGGCGCAACGGTGCAGGTGAGCCTGTGCAGAGCTCGGAATCACTTCGGATGCCTTGATAAGCTCTGCAAGACCTAATCGTGGCCTCGGGTGAGCTAAGAGGATGGACCAGCAATTAGGAGAACTCGAAAACTAACGAAGACTATCGCGATCACGCGAAACAGAGCTGTATCTGGACGCCAATTGCCACTTATCTTTTTACAAAATTTTTTGCAACACAGTAAAAACATTTAAACGTTTCGCACACACTTTTCTATCCGATTCAAATTCTGAAGAAAAGAGAGAAATGTAAACGATGCAGACAATTTTTATTTTCCTTAAAGAGCAAAGTAGAGCACAATCGAGCGACACAGACCGTCGCGCCGCGCCGATAAACGTCTCCCCAATCAGAATAGCATTGGCTAGACGCGATCCATACCTTATCCACGCCATTCGCGATGAATAAGAACGCGTAAGAACGTTTAATTGCATTATTTCCCTTACAGTGATCAGACTGCGAAGTAACAGAAGCAGCCCGTGCTTTGTTCGCCGTTGTTCTCGGGCATCGTGGGCTTAGAGGCATCCACGTCGTTATAATATAATACACATGACGAGACATTAGAATTTATTTGCATACACTGGGAGCAGCTTCCCAGACATGAAATTACCTGCGGATGTGTTTCTACGCCGCGTGTTACAAATAAGCCGGTGTTCCTCCCGAGAAATGTCATGGTTCGCGTCGACCCGAAGCGACGCCCTTTCAAAGGGACACCATCTCTCTGTCAGCCATTCTCCTCTCTCTTTTCTTTTCTCTTCGCCGCGTATCCGACGCGAAATGAAATAGCAACTATGTAATCCGGCACATGTGCTCGTTCCTAATCCTTAATGTTTCTTCCTAGCTTTGTCTTCCGTTTGCTTTCTCAACTTCCTCGTTCCGTTCAAGCATTCTTCTTTTTAGATATGTTCATTTACTTCCCCGTTCCGCTTTCTTGTTTGCTCGAAAGAACGATTTTCTTCGCGGATTACGCGCTGGCATTTACGATATGGTTGCTGTCTCGTTTTGTCGAATTATCAACGATCGGAGTAGTCGTCGAGACAATTCATTTTTTACGAGCACAGTTTGTAACAAAAAAATCTGAAGAAATTCTGTAAAACGCGCCTTAGGATCCAAAATATGCGACATTTTTTCAGAATTTTTGAATTCATCGGAGACCGGAAAATGCGAGACCGAAAATTTAATACAAAGTACCGATAGCTGATACATCAACGATAATTCCCCTACAAGATAAAGTCGCATAACAAGAAACACCGTAACGAGCATCTGGAACAGTAAACTCTTCGAATTGCAGCATCAGCAAGCTCGTTCCGAATTTAGAAAACGAACTCTATCATGTTCGAGCTGACTTCTCGAACTCGTCTCCAATCTTGAATGCCATCTCGTCGATATGTCGAAAAGAAATGGTCGGAAGGTCAGAGAAGAGAAGAGCCGAGAGAAACCACGAGAGTCGACGAAAACTCGACAAAAACGAAAGTTCTCTGTCGAGTTCCTGCCGTTCCTGGCATTTTCCTCTGTTCGCCGCGCTGGGTCGTGGACCGCGACTAGACTACGAAGAAGCCAACGATTTGGCACGATCGAAGCAAAGTGGGCGAAGAGAGGAGAGCGAGAGAGGCACGTCTCGTCGAGAGGGAAAAAGGCTCGGCAAATACCTTTTATTCCGGCTGTTTAATGCGTTCGCGCTTCCAAGCTTTTCTTTCGTCGATTTTTCGCCGTTAGCGGGCTGGTTGCTCTTGCGAAGCGCCACCGAGTTGCCGCCATAGTCGAGAGGAACATTAACGTCCGGTCCGTGCGAAACGGCATCAAACACCGCGAAAACCGCGAGAACCGTGAGACTAAGCTCGAGAAAAGCGCGTCGCGCCGTAGCTGAAAACATTTCGCGCTGACGCCTGCTCTCTGTCTTTCGCGAAAGAGGAAGGAACCGCAAGATTATCCCACTTCCTACTTCCGAGAATTTCAAATGACAATTCGCTGAAAGTCTGCGGACTCTGTGTGCACTGTGGCGGTCGCTTCGAAAGAATTGCGAGTTCAACAATACCGAGAAAAATTCCACAGTGACTCTAAGGGACTTGAGGTGTTAACGTCGTTTACGTTCCGAGTAATTTGTGTTATTTCAATTGTATCGAAGTGGTTTAAAACAATTTATATTCGGATGTTCCGGATCTTCCCACGTTCATTTTCCTTGGACACCTAGCAGAATGCTAGGAGTTTATGAGCTTATGCATTTATTCTAGCCACGAAGGGAACACGAAATTGTAATAACCAGAAAACGGAGGAATTTAACCTGTTGTCATCAGCTGTGTAGGCTTAGAAGTGTAAAAGGATTCGATTTGCGTGCAAGGGCAGAGTATCGAGAAAAACGGGAGATGAAGCGCCACCGCTAAATAACGAATGTCGATTCCTTTGTCAGGATCAACGGCGAATCCTGGCGGTAGGCTCCTCGCGGTTGACTGCGCGGAAACCGTCTTGGGAATAGCGATCTTAAATCCGCGAAACCGGAAACAAGTTAATCCCGTGTCCCAGCAAATGGAACTCGAAGAAACGAGGAACAGGAGGAAGATGTGATAGGCTGCCGAGATCGTGAAGCAACCGGGGAAATCCTTTGTCAGGTTCGATAACGACTTTAGCCGCGATTCGGCTAACTGTAACGCGAATTACGCGCGACAACTGAAACGGCCTTCGTTGCCTTTCGAAAATCTGGATTGGGTGCTTCGATTAGGTATGAATTTCGAAAGAGTCGATCTGCGACGTTTATGTAACGAGGAATTTATACAAACTTGTTTTTGTTACGTCACTGAAAATCGCTCAACTATTAATCATAGTCTTCCATCTTTTGGATACTTTCGATCAATTCTTTTCTTTTGTCTGTTTTAGTAAATTTACCCAGGATAAATTTCCATATCCCTGTACCCCGAAGCCTCACTTTCCGTTTGACGTTTTTAATCAGAATTTTTCCTCTTTTTTTATCGTCGAAGTTTCATTGAGATCTGTGTTCCTTTAGTACAAAGTTACTAGAAAACCTGCTACAGCGTAATGTATCTGCTTTACGGATTTTTATGCTGGACCATTCCTTCTCCTTTTCTATGGAATTTTCCTTTTTCTAGGGAAATACCTTGTACAGCGCTTTTCCTGGCGAACCAGGTTGCGGATATCTCTTCGAAGACTTTGACAGACATTTTCACCTAAGTAAGAATTCTAGATTGTCGTTCACACTTTCGAACGAAATTCCATCGGAAATTTCTGACTTTTTCTAGGAATTTTGCGAGCGTACGACAGGATTCGAGGAGGCCTAAGACTCTCCGGCCATCGAGGCCTCGGTTATCTTTCACGCTTCTCGGGTATAATACGTAGGCGTGTCTCCCGCATGTGGCGATGGCTCTTCGTAAACACGTATAAATCACCGCGAATCGCTTCTAGGAAGGATAACTCCGCGTACAAGGAACGCTACTTCGTTTTATTGGCACTCGCTTTGTACTCTCGTGCGTACTCGCCGCGCCGGTGCGGTGTTACGTTTAATTCCGCGAGTGCAGTCCATACGTCTTTTTTCGAAGCGCTTCACCCGAATGGAAATAATATGAGCGAACGTTGTTCAACATTTCTGTAATCCTCCACCAAAACGACCCAAATAATTTGCAAATATTTTTTAATAACTGTTGTACAATACACGGATATTCGTATATTTATATTCTGTTCGGAGATCGAGATCGACAACTACGAATTAGCAGTCCACAATCTCGAACACTCGAGGTCGCCGAAGGCTCGCGATATTAAAATATCGGCAAACAAAGTATGCACCCGACATTCTTCGGTTCTTAATTTATTCATTAATTCGTCGGCTATAACGGCAGCGATCGAGCGTCCTCTGTGGCAAAAGATTGGCCCAGCAAAGCGTTTCCAAATGCAAACTTCATGAATGCTAGAGGAAACTCGAGCAGTCTATACATACGTAAGCTGTGTGCAAAATAAACGTTTAATAATTTCCAAGTAACAATTTGAATTGGTCGGGTCTTTTTGCTCTGCTATCTGAAAAGGCAAACTGGCGGGGAAATATGAAGGCAGTTCGAGATGTCGGTACGATGGAACAGCGCGGCGCAGCGCGGCGCGGCGCGGCGGCTCGAAAACGAGGCTGAGCGCACGTTAGCCAGGTAAAAGGAGAAATCCGGCGGCGCGCGGTGTGGCGGTAGATCGTGGAATGAGGCGAGTCTCGGCGCGCGCGGCCCATATAAAGTCATCGCCGCGACCGCAGACAACCAACGAGGATGTCAACACACGGTCGAACGTGGGCGGATGCATGCCGATGACTCGAGGTGCACGAACCCGCATCTGCGGGGAAAAACGGAAAGGTCTCGTCCCGCGACATCTGTAAACGCGATCCCCAGGAGCCGAAACGTCGCGCGTCGATCATCCCCGCGTCGAAACAGCCAACCAAACGTTGCGTGCTGCTTTCAAACCATGCTGTTACGTTCTGCAATTCACTCTTGAGAGCGAGAGAGAGAGATTCACTCGTTCTGCAATGACACTCTTTAAAAACTAATAATTTTTTAAAACCGGGCCGAACGATTTGAGTTTTTTGTACGTTTTCAGACGTTTCGCCAATAAAACGACGTGAAAACATTCTCACACTCCACGAGTACCTCCACCGCGCAAACCTCCAAAGATCCAATTACCCAGACCTTACGAGAAGCGCAATCCACGTCTCGTATCACAACTCGACAAAATTCAGGAACACCGAGCACGCAAGATACGCGATCGCATAGGTACGTCATCCGGCTCGATAAACTCGATTATTATTTTACGTGACTCGGATTGATCCTCCGGCGAGTCGATTTCCTTTCTATTAGCGGTAGCAGTGTGTACGAGGCGACGCGAGGCGACGCGAGAGGATCTCGTAGCGAGCTGCGTCGATGAGAATTTACGTGAGGGTACATTTTCCAATTTTCGTAAGTACACGACCAGCGAGCACGCAAAAGGGAGAAAGAGCGACAACGGGAAAAAGGAAAAGAGAGATAGGACAGGAATGTTCGCAGCTCTGTTACACGCTTTCCATTACTTTATTTTCCCGGTGACGGGGACGGGGACGGGGACGCATGCCGAATGTTCCTCCGTGTTCGCCCCGTTCGAGAAGGAAGGTATTTAAACCTTGCCGAGAGAGAACGGAGTCACTTTGTCCGGCTGGTTAGCGGCGCGGCGTAATGGTCCGTAATGTATATACCGACTTATCACGTCGAGAGCTTTCTTCCGGTTTCATCTACAATCTACGTCCTACGATCTCCATTCAACGAAAGCTACCGGCCGCTGATGCATTTTGTTCGCTTGTTCTTCGGCGGATGCTTCTTACCTTTTTTCTTCGCGACATGTTCCCGTTCCTTCTTTTTTCTCACCTGCACCGCGTTTCTTTATCCTCTTTCTCGTCTCTGTCGGACTATGTCCGACTTTGTTCGACTCTCGTCGAGTCTCTTGTTGGGAATTTTTTTCGTTACATTTCCTTCCAGCACCCCCGCTCACCCTGTTTTCCCTTTTCAGCGCGCCGCAGCTTTCTCCCGCGGATGTCTCGCATTTTATTTTTAGCTCGCTTTGCGACTCCACACTCCACACCCCCTCTGTTGCTTTGAGTTTGCGCCGAACCGCGCGTTTGTGTCTGTGTTTCCTCCCGTGGATACTGACGCGAATCCGGTGTCTGTCTTCGGGGTTCTAAATGCTTCGGAGGGTTTGATGGTTGCGAGGATAATGATATGGGAAAAGATTGCTTCGAGAAGCAGGCGATTTCAGAGTGTTTTCAGCTAGAATGCCAAACCCACTTTTCGTTTGCGCGGAGAGAGTGAATGTGGCGAGTTTGTCGTGCTTGTGACAAGATTATTAGGAAGCATAATTCGGGGATAGATTGCCCTGTATAACGCGTTATAGGTCGTTACGATCGTTTTGAAAGGTCTGACGATACGGTATTAACATAAACGTATTCTGCAACATATCTGGAATATCTGGAATATCGGGTCCATTGCGCAGCATCGATTCGTTTAATCATTTTGCTCGCTCATTCTTCATTCCTTCAGTGAATTGCCATGAGCGCGCTTCCGCTCTTCCATGCGCCATTTCTTTTATCCACGTTTTCCCTCCTTGATTTTCTTTGACAAAAAGCTAAAGCAACGCAAACTGCATCCCTGTCAGTCAATATTTTGTAAGAAACTCGATTATCGCGTAATTCGATTTTCGATCACAAAATACGATTGCACAATACTATCGATCGGCGAGGGATCGTTTATTGAATTGTCCGCAGGAAACGTCAATAATATTGAACAATGCGATTGCATAATATTATTACAGAGTTGGAAAGGTCATTCGCGTTGCGTCTTGCTCGTCGCGGTGGATTTGTTGGATTGTTTCAAGAAATTCAGCATCAACTTTTCGGTTTGTCCAAAGTTCTTCCTTCTTTATACCTTTTTCTGCTAAATCTGAATGGTAACAATTTCACGAAAGTGAAAAGAACTTTTGTTTCTTGTAATCGCTTAAAGATCAAAACTTCGATGACGAAGTACAATTTTCTGAACCGACTGTACACCAAAATATCCCCCGGAATCGATTTCGAAACATCGAGTCATCGAAATCCGGAGGTAACGAGGGAACAGTTAAGACCCGTTCGGCTATTAAATTACCAAGTCCCTCACGCGGTAATTAATTATACTTTCGACGCGCGACGCCAGCAACCGATCGAAATCGATCACACTCCCCCGCAAAAGTTATTCGACGAAACACCGGAAATTCGCAAGTTGTGGAGAGAGTGGAAGAGAGGGAAGAACGCAGGGGAGTGACAAATTACTTTTTCGAACCATTGTACGCGATCCTGTCGTTCATCATTCGTCGCTGAACCAGCGACGTGATCGCGAATTGCTTTCCTTCCGCTTTTTCCGCATCTGTATGTGCGTTGCCGAGCGAGTAATTAGCCGGCGCGTTTAAACGGCCGCTCTCTCGGCTTTTCCCTCCTTTTCCGACCGTTTTCCCTCGCCCGTCGAGACGCGAGACCAGAAAATTGCGTGATTAGGCGCGCCAATTAGTAAACTACTGTTCCGCCGTGCCGCGCCGTGCCGCGCCGCGCCGGCTCGCATCGCGCTGATTGTTTATTGCAATTCAAATGAAAAACCCTCGAGTCCCTCGGCAATCTTTCCTGATCTCCTTCTATTATTTCTTCTTAATCCGACAGCATGAACAAAGACATTGGAGCGAGAGCTTTGGCGCTTTTATAGAAATCATGCGCGCCGTCAAACTGGAGAAGCACATAATTGATTTATCAATTCTTTATCCGGTCTATTGTTTTCAATTCTTCGTTGAGTCCTTTCGTTTCTTTAGAAAGATTTCTTTGAAATGATTTATCTATTGTAACTTCACTCAAGAGTTGAACGGAACGTTGCGAAGAGAAGAATTGTCTTCGAATTTTCGAAAGGTTGGAATATTTTCGGTATGTAAAAGAAGGGAGCCAGGAATTAAATCAGCGTCCCGGTGCGACGCGGCGCGGCGGACATCGGTGAATTTCCAAGTTGAACTTTATGGCCCGTTCGCAATGCGAGACAGGTACTGTCGCACGCCGAGGAGATCTAATTTGTCACGTCTGTCGTGAAAACCGAAAGGGCGATAGGAGCTACTTACGTCCAAGAATCTACACAAGACGTCTTATCGGTCGTTTCGCGGATGATGTAGTTATTATACATATGTATCGATGGTACACCCGACTAACCTAACCTGTTAATTGTCAGAGACGTGTTTACTCCTTGTTTGTAACTACGCTGCGATCCCGAATCAAATCCATTTCGATAACTCCTGAGGATATTATGCGCGTCGATGGCAATCGAAGCTAGAGAACAAGAGTGCGGGTAAATTGTGAAAAGACCGTTTTACTTTTTGGTTGATCAAAAATCTTGAAAAGAGAGGTCTACAATCGGTATAGGTTTCCCAGCAACGAAAACCAACATCGTTTCCCTTTCGTAATAATAACGGTCCAGTGGGTTTCCCTTATCGAAACAATCGATTTTACGGGACACAATGGAAGTACACACTGGCCTCCCCCAATTCAAGGAGAATAATACCGGCCGATGTTATACGTGTAGTGTATGTAACGAAAAACAATCGGAACTTCAGACGAAAATAGATTAAAAATTAATCCAACGCGCACGCGTGTGTCCCATGGTTTCGCGTTTACCGATTGCGTCCATTGTCCTTAAATAAATGTCCAATCAATTGTCCTCTTTTAAACTCTGCCCTACTGTCCTCGAATGCGAACATAACCTTCGATAGCTTCAGCTCTGTATGTACATACAACGAAGTTGTCCGCCAGCCCGCGGAAGGCGGGAGAAGAGAGATTTTCTAATTAAAAAATTAAACATACCACAAAAGAAAAGTCTCGAAACCTCTCGTTGATACACTTGTAACTGCTGTAACGATGATAAAAAAAATCGGGGAAAAAATTTTAATTCGTTAAAAAACTGATCAAACAACCCTCACGGCCCACGGGAATAAACGGTGAAATTCTTTCGGGGGAAACCGGAAAAACTGATTCGATTAATCGTGGCCCAGGGGCAACCTAAATCGATGTTGCGGTAGTTTCACGAATTTCGAAGCGATATAGGAAAATGGTCGACCAGCCAGAAGTGACATATCAGCCAGGTTGCGGTGGGTCAGGCACGTACGTAACCAATATTCAGGGTGTTCCCGTGGCCCGTGGCGAACCAAGGACCTCCCTAGAATTTCGAGCGACCCTCCGGCCTCTCAGCTCTCAGAATCCGGGTTCGATGTATCCCCGAAACTCCCTGAAACCTCTCCGGTTCTTAAAACACACCTGAAACCACCGATTCCGTTCGTCTCCAGCACCGGTATATCGTCCGACAACGCGGCATTTAAACTATTTAAAGCCGTCGCATCGTCGAATTAATTAATGGACGGTCGCGCGGCAACCGCGTGGAAATTAGCGAACTCGAGTTAAGCAGCTAATTTGTCTACGAGGATGTCTAGCCCGACCCGCTTTTTCCCCCCGGAGAAATTTCGGAACTCGACGATTTTAATCTGACATTATGCGAGGCGAGCGCCGGAATTCTCTCGCTGTGGTTATCGGTCTCGTTTTTTCTTTCTTCTTCTTCGAGTTTTCGTATTTCATACGGTTCCCGGTCGCGTTGCGAACGCGTTAGAACACGATAGAATGTGATAATTCACTGACAATCAGAGAAGAATTTTCTAGTGACATATTTTCATGTTTTTTATATCCTCGATTCTCTGCTCTGTCTGACTGCAATAATTAAGGGAGAAGAATATTCTAGTGGCTGGCGACATTTGGGAAACTGAAAGAATCATTTGATGATCCTGTTTGTTGGTTGGATCGATAGCGATTTATCTAGAGCTTCGGATAGAAAGACAACAATCGAGAAAGATGAGTTTTCTAATGGAAGCAAACGACATTTGAAAAGCTGAAAGAATAATTTAACGAAGAAAGCATAATTTAGGAGAACCGAGTTGACATGGTTTCAAGAAGTTATGTGCCCCTGTGGAACTTTCCAGTGACACTAGAATGCTCCCCGGGCATTTAGGATGTTCAGGAAAACTATTAATGCAGTTAGAAAAGGTTTCAACGTAGTCGAACATCGAGAAGTTGTTTAAATTCAAACAAATCTACCACATCACTCGAGAAATATAAATTATTATACTCGCCATGTAAATGACATGTAAAAATGTCTGATAATTTCATCGACTGCATGCTTAATATACGTTTTGCCATAATCGGAACGTCAGCGATGTTATAACAGGTTTATGAATTTCAAGTAACTCGACGCGCAAGGTCTTCCATATAACGTGGGCGTAATGTTGAAATAATATATGTATATGTATTTCTCCAAGTTGTTTAGCTAATTTTTATGATAGAATCGAAGTAACGATTAAACTGCGAAAACACTAAACGAACTTAAGGACATTGTTATTTTATTTTCACGGTAGAAAAACGATTAAGAGTACAAACAAACTGTATAATTTCTGCCGTTTGTAATCGAGACAGAAAATTTTCTGTCGAACGATCATAGCGGTGATTAAACCGCAATGTCTCTGTCAACGCATAGCACGAATGCATGAAATTCTGTCACTGACGCGACGCAATCGTCGCGAAACCCCCAACGCAACGTACGATCAACAAGAGGTTCACAATTTCGAAATCGTGAACAATTTGACAGGAATCTCTCTCTCTCTCTCTCTCTCTCTCTTTCTCTCTCGCTCTATTTCATCGTAACTCTATCGCCGAAACTTCAACCATCAACGATCAACAGGTCTAGAATTTCGAAATTGCATAAAAAAATTATACAATCGTACGATCAACAGGTTTGTAATCGTCGAAGCTGTGAACGAGATCCAATGGCAATTTATATTTGAACAGAAATGCAATCTCTATCGTTGCGACCTCGCGTGGACCGTAACAACATTCGTAATTGTGCGTACGATCAACAGGTTCGCAATTTTCAAGTTGTAAACGATAAAAGACTTATATAGTGTATTTTATCGAACATAGTTGAGAACTTAATCGTCGTAGCAGGAGGACTGGGTTTTCCGCGGAAGCCACAGGCGTCTACCTTATTATCGTTCAATTTATAAATCGTTCGGCCTCCGAAGAAAGATTCGCCGAGTAAAGAGGCTAGCTCTTCACAGACGGCAATTTCGCGAACCGATTAACGCGATTAAATCTCCCACGGCAATGGAACACCGTTATTCAGGACCTACCGATGGCTACCCTGAAAATCTTCTTCCAACGATCATCGACCGAGATGCCTCCCTTTCTCATGAATGGATATTAAAAGAATGAATTTCCAGAGTATTACCAGCAAACTTTATGCAAATTCGGGGTTTCATTAAAAAATTCCAGAAAATCAGGAATCTAATTACACTATGACGTATCGCATTAAACTTCCTATCATTTTTATTCCATTCCAAAGTATCGGATATTTGAAAGAAAGATCAAATTCTACCGTATTAAATTCCATTAAAAAATAATAGAACATTACCGATGTATAAGCAGCATGTTTTTGTAATCAAAGAACTTCTCATCGATGCGATACGTCTGCAAAGATACAATTTCCTGTACCGTTGACACCCTCGAGCCAGCATTCGATTTAAATCAACGTTCGACATCCGGCTCGGCCAACATCCAGCGCGATAGGAGCGTTAGAGACGTCGAGAACGGTTCGGATGTCGAAAGGTCGGAGGTCCGTCCTCGAAAGGTCGTTAGTACGGTGGGATCGACATTAGAATGATCTCTGGTGCAGCCGCAATCGAGGTTCGCGTCGCATTTCTTGACGTCGTCGTCGCCGTCGTCGCCGTCGTCGTCGCCGTCGTCGCACTGCTTACACACTCGTTTGGTTTTGGTCGGCCTGGCATCACCGTCGCCTTCGGTTCAGGAGGCCTCGTTCTCATTCCTGGCACGATTGCCTCCATTTCATCAGCTCCGATTTCGTTGCTTACCTAGCGCCGCCATGCCGCGCCGCGCCGCGCCGCGCCGCTTGTTTCACGGGTGCAGCAGGGTGGACCGGTGCATCTTCCCTGTTCTCCTTGTTCGACCTCGCCTGCGGCCATTTGTCTCGGGTTCGTGCGCTCGAAATGTCACGCGTAGGTAGCCCAAGTTCCATTTGTATTCCTCGGTGCACCCCGGCGAGCTTAAAAGCACGAGACGGAAGCATTCGGGACGCACGTGTGCGCCTCGAAACAGTGGCGTGGGTGTTGTTCGATTCGTTATTGCACGCTCAGGCTCGCACGTCTCTCCGCGAACGTCTTCCTCCGGGGAACACGGATTTCTGCGGATCCGGCCTTTGTGCCTCGCCCGACCGGGACCTTTCCCTAACCTCGCCCCGCGAGAAAAACTTCGAGACAGAACGCGTCGAATCGGAAGATTTCCGCTTCAGATACTCCCTTTCACCATCTATCAGATTCTGATGGATTTATGTTCGACGGAAAAGATCGTGCTGGAAAGCGTGGCATTTCCAAAGGGCGGGTCGGTTTCCATTCTTGTGAGCTTGACCGGGTTGGAAACGCCCGGGGGCGGAGCTAAGATGTGCGGTAAAATGAATCGCAACATCTACATTTCCATAAACGTGTACAACATACATTTATAATAGAATAAATTAGCCTCGAATTAAATAGCACTGTACGAGTAGCAGCTGAAGAACACAAGTCTTTGCAAATTAGAATACGTTGGTCCCTCTAGACCACGCTTCAAAAACAGAATAACATTTCGAACATGAAAATTAAACGATTTCGAAGAAAGAAAACATCGTATTGAATATCTCGCCAGCTCCGCTAATTGACATTAAACTACCAATAGCTGGGGCTCAGCATCGCGCATCGCCTCGAACTTTTCGATTAGAGTGCGGAGAAAGGCGATACAGTTTCCGTGCTGCTGTCGGCAGTCGTCGGCGTATTCAAAGGTTGAAACCCCGGACCGGTTCTTATCGGCAATTAACTTTTTCCCCCCAGCGCGGCACAGCGCGGTGCAGCAGCGCGGCGGGAACTGGGGCGACATCAATTTAACAATTCGACCTCGGTACAGGATAATCGAGAAGCGCGAGTGCCGAACGTCAGAACGCGGTAAAACCAGGAGAATTTAGGTGAAAAAAGTTCGCGGCGAGGAAAGCGGTGGGTAGGAAGACGCGATAGGAAAAGCACGACGCGTTTCGAATTCGTTACAGATCTCACCCTCTCTCTCTTTCTCTCTCTCTCTCTCTCTGTTCCTCCTGTCGAATTCAACGGATCGTTATAATGCAGTGGATCACCTACTTTTTATTTCTCCGATTCCACTGCCTTCTCCCCGGCGCGGCGTTTCACGGTGGTAGAATTTCTCCGATCTCGGAAACTTGATCGCAAAATAAATGCCAAGTTTCGGCCGGTCGCGAGTTTAATAAATAAGTGCGGACCGAAGAATTGTGATCAGCAGCTGCCGCGCCGCTCCGCGTCAAAAAGAACAAACTGATATTACCCTTAATTTCTCGTTTTCCACCAGCAGAGATAAGGAACTTTTCCCAGCTGGAAAAGTCGATTAAAGTCGAACAACCGAGTACCGTAGCTTGTTGCTTCTTTTTTTAAGAACGTTTCTATGTTTTGACTACCACGTTTAACATGAAAATTTTATGTTTAAATTTCTTTTTCGAACGCGAGCCGAGGTTTTCAGCGAGGAGATTACAGAGAAGAATGGACAGGAGCGTGACAGTTATTGCGAGCAAAAATTTAATTTATCGAGGTGGAACGATGTATTTTCGCACCTGTATAAAATTGCGATATTTACGGGGAAAGATTTCGCGAAACGCGCTGCCACTGACGTTTCTATTTCATTTACGATAGTACGTGGACTTTTGGAACGATTCTAGCTACCAGGATTGTCTCCTGACTAACATTTATCACCCCTCCGAACATATAAATGAAGATTTCCAGCGGCAAATGTTAAAGAGGATCAAATTAATCTCCGTCCGGAATTTTCCTCCGTTCTGGTTTGCTTTTACCGGCTCGAATGGGGCTTGTATCGCTTAGGACTTAGGGCTTAGGGTATGGCGGTGGACTTCGATGGCCTTGGACAGGCAATTAATTTTGCCCCACATGCTTTGCGCAATTTAGGGAACAGCTAATGGTTACGTTAGCATCGAATTTATCTATCCATCGAGTCGAATTCGATTTAGAAAATTCTTTGTGCGGCGAGGTAATGCCCGATTCCCGATTCCCTTATTAAGACAAATATTATGTATTCTTTTAAACCTATTTCTATTTTCTTTTTCACGAAAATCAGGTGGATTGCACTGTTGAATCTAATCGATAACAAACGGAACTCATAGTGAAAGAAGCGAATGATTATTAACGTTGTAAGAACAGTGGTTTGAAAAGTACAGACACAGTAACGTTCTAAATTATGAATTTTCCCGTTTCGCTTGTCGCTATCGAGCAAAGAGCTGATTGTTTCGCGGCGAAAGGCAACAGTGCAGCATCCAGGTTCGTTGAAAGGCATATCCAGCGTTTCTAATTTGTTTTCACCGCGGAAAATCTCGAAGCTGCTCAAAGTGGTTCCTTTCATTTATAAAATGCCGCGTCGCGTCGCGTCGCGCCGCCCGCCGGCCAGCCATGAGTTAGTTACAGCATCCCCGTGAAGAGTATTAAATACATTGAGGAGACTGAAGGAGACTCAAAGGAAGCAGAAACATGGCTGCCTAATAGAAAAAGGCGGGTCGAAAGAAGTGGCTGCCACGAAGAACTTGGTTGGCCTCTCGACTACAAACTTTGAACAACCGTTAACTCGACGTAAAAACTCATGGTGATTCGTCGTAATCGCATCTTTCACGTCACCCGTTTCCAAATCGTATAATAATCACCACTTGAACCTCCATTTTCTGCTTTTAGACATTGTCAAATTCTTCATTCGATTGAATGCTAACTTGATGATATCCATCGAAAACATGAAATTACAGACAAAATGTCCAATTAAACTGTAAAGCTAATAAACTATCATCAGAGAATGCTCAAAATGAAGCATCAGCCCAGTAGCCGAGTGCCGAGTACGAAGAAAATAAAAATTACAGTAAAATATCGATCGGACGATCCCAGCGGCGGTGCGACGCGGCGGTGCGACGCGGCGGTGAAATAAAACGAAGCGATATTAAATTTCAGTCGACTTCATATTTTATAATTCACCCGGCAGCCGGCTGTCCTCGTGCACTGTGGGCGCGTAAAGCCTTCCTTTTATCGACGAAGCGCATCAGGATATATCGCGTCGCGTATCCTTTGTCATCGGCGCTGACTGTAAAAGTCCTCGCTGGATGCAGTCTCCGGGTCGAACAAGTTAAATTGTCCGATGAGAAACGGAGGGATCGATTTATCGCATGGAGGATAACTCGACCGGAAGCGTATTGCACTCGCCGCGTTGCGCTTGAGGGCAAAGCGAGTTGCAGGGCACAGGGCCGCTCATTCAACCTCCTTAGCCGGCAATTTTCGCCGACTTCGAAAACCGTTTCTAGGGGCTGTCCCAGTTTCTTGGATTACCCGCTCTCTCCTACGGGCCAATTAGAGACCCTTCGATCTTACAACCTTTCTTTAACCGCGATTATTCAGTCGTTTTACTAGCGATTCCCCGTTTCCTACTCTCGGACTCGCGGGAGACTCGCGGGAACCTGCGGATCGCTAGAATTTGCAATTTAACCTCTTGGGAAGGAATTCTTAGGTAAAATTTTTTATTTAATCCTGATAAAAATTTTTCCTCGAAATAACAAGATTGGCACATTAGAACCTATCTCGAACGATCTATGTTACCATAAATAATTTCACATAATCCGTGTGGTATCGGTCAGAGCAGAAACTCTGGTCGAGAGTTCCCAGGAGTCGTAGCAAGCGTATATCGATCAGGAAAATCGATCATCGCGCCTCGTATCTTAAAAATTCACCGGCGAAACCACCGCCGTGCCGCGCCGCCGCGATAACCATCGAGAACAACATGGAGGAGGGCTCGAGGCGATTTTGGTCACGAAACTGCGCCGGCACGTGACTCTCGTGTACATATATCCTTCTGGAGCCAAACATGATTGATAAGAATACACGGTGTGCACCGCCGCTCGGTTCATCGATAATGCAACTTCCATTGCAACCGCACTCGCTCTCTCCCCTTGAATAATTTCGATCGATCGGTAGACTCTTTTACATCGACCGAGTGTTTTTCGGGTTCCGAACAGGTCGCTCGTGTTGCAACGCTACGCGCTGTTTCCATAAATGATACACGTTGTTAACGATCCGACGAAATCGGCTACGCCCCCGCAATCTTCGAAAGATTGCATCGCTTTCGCGTGCAGCTCGATCTGCCGAGTAAGAACGAAGAAACGCTACTGGAGATCGCGAGGATTCGTGCGGAGCGGGGGTCGGCGCCTTTGCGCGACAATTGATCACTGCGTTCGCAGTGCGCGTTTTATGCATTCTGTAGCAAATTTTCATTTTTATGTATCTATACAGATACATACTTTCTTTCATATTTGTGGTTCGTATATCTGCATTTTATACGTATATTCTCAACATACATATATCCCAAATCACGTCATGGTATTAAACTAACTTAAGGTAAAAATAAATTTTCAAAATATCCTGTCAACGTCGAGAACCGCGGGTAACGGAAAGCAATTTGAAAATTGATCCAGTGCGAACCTTTTACTGGCAATCGGGTCCTAAATATTCGATTCCAGGTCACTGAATTATCAGTTAATTGGCAACGCGGCTCAAAATTCCGACTAATGAAACGCAACCGGCGCGGCGCGGCGCGGCGCTTCAGATTAAAACAGAATCGCGACGCGTCGCGTTTAAATATAATTGGTAAAAGTGATTAATCCATCATCGACGATCCCGTTCGACCGACATTTTACACTAGCGGAATATTAGTCGACGTTTCAATGACTGCCAAATATCGCGTGATTAACGGTGCAGGTTTGCGCCGCGCCGTTGCGTTGTCGCGAATCACGCAGCCGTTTCTCGCTGATTATGCATTGTTTAAACGTATCCCGCCGTGGTCCGCAATCGACGCGAATATTTTCATTAAAATTTCAACGGACCGGCTCGAAGCTGTTCCAATCACAATCCTGTAACTCAGACGACGATCGAACAAATCAATTTCCAAAAACAACATCAAACTTCGCTGTCGATTTTTAAACAACGTCGTTCGCGTTGCCCGCTAGTAGCTAGTTCTCTCCACTCTCCAGACAAATCAAACTCGCATACGCTACCGTCGCACCAAGCATAATAAACTTACCGAAATAACTATAATAGTTTGCAAAATTGAAGTAGTGAAAAATTCGAAATCTACAGAAACAGTCGAATTATTGCGAACAATCGCCTCTGAAACAATCAAGACAAAGTTCCTTCGAAAATACGCAAAGGTACAAAGGGAATCCCGCAAAAATGGTAGGACGAAGGACGTGGCTCGGTTTGACGTGCGACGCGGGACACAAATGCTTCGTAGAAAACGAACCGAGAATAAATGATCTTAACGATTCCCGAACCGCCGCGCGCCGCGCGCCGCTCACCGCGCCGAAAAATCGCAAAGCTCGACTTACTACCGGTTCGTTCGAATGATCGTTTTGAAAGAAACGTTCCCGCCTCGAAGGAAAAATAATTTTCCTGTTCGCGACAAAGGAGCTTCCGCGAACTTCGGGCCTAAGCGGGTTGAAACGGGCCGAAGCGAGTTGGAGCGGGTCGATGAAAGTGAAAACTTGGATACACTTATCGGACGACGATAGCGTTCGGAAGTGCTTCGTTTTCGTTCTTTCTGTCTGTGAGTCACGCGCGCCGACTATTTCGAGAAGTTCTGTCTCCGATCGCCAGCGTTACACATAAGCTCCTGTCACGCAATCCTCGAGTCCAGGTCCGGCAACTTCGAAACAGCTGTGGGATCAAGTTGAACGCGTACAAGCGACCAGAAAGCGGTTACGAGGTCTGTAAATGATTTTCTCGAATATTTTCTCAAAGAACTTTTGTGGAAAATTGATCGCGAGCTTTCGCAAAGCTGCTCGATCGTTATCGACAGCCTTAACGTGTAGCAAACTATCGTCCTCCGCGATCTAAAGCAAAGCACCGTAATAAAAAGGCACTCCGGCACACGAGCCACGTGTTCCGTGGACTTCTTAACACGATCGCGCCGCGATGGGGATCTCGATATACGGCGTAAGAGCTCGTCGGTTCGACAAAAATCTCCGGCGTCGCGCGACGGTGTACTTTTCTCGGAGAGAAAAAAATATCACACAGCGGCTAACGTTCGGCGATCAGGCTCCTGAAACTCTCCCAAGTCGAAACAGGATCACGTAAAGCACCGGGGAAAAGCTCATTTTAGAAAAGTAGTTCCGAAAACTCGCGTAAACTTTCATTTCTTTTTAAACACTGTAATATGGAACCGATCGACGCTTGTAATGCATGGGGAACTTTGCGGCATCGGAAAATCTGTACGGAAAAATCAATGCTCGTCGATTATGGTAATAAAAGATTCTCTCTAAGATTTCGTAAGAATTAAGAATGTTAGGTAAATCGGTATACAGTTTGTAGTTGGTCAGAATCTGCGAGATCGGCGAGGAAGAAGATCAATTTGGCGCAGACTGGTTCTCAGCAATTTTTCATTACTGAATTCAGGGAAAGTCGCGTCGCGTCGCGAATCCCATCGACGGTGATTTAATTGGATTCGATCGTGATTTAAGCATCTGCCGGGGACAGGTCCGACAATAGAATCGTTTCGGGGCCGCGGCAGTCATTTTCAGCAACCCGACGAGGATGAGCATCGCGTTCGTCGTCGTCGTCGTCCGACGTCTTTCGTCGATGGAATTGCTTGCGCACGCCAAACTAAATCCCCAGCGATGCTCGTTCAATACTCTCCTTCGCGAGCTTTCATCCGACTCGATAGTTGAATTTCCAGTCGCAAAATTCGGTGAAACCGCCGAACCCGAACATTCTTCGCCCGATCCCATCTTCGGAACACCACCAAGACTCGTCTCCATAGGCCCGAAAACATCATGTTGTAGACGCAGAGAATCTAATTTCCTAATCCGAAATTGTTTCAAATCTGGTCTAGAACTTTACTATTAATCAAAAACTACACCTTCTACACCTGTCGTAAAGAGAACGTTATTTTAGATTTTGATGTTTAGCGTCTAAATAAAATGAAGATTATCGTTCCCGAAAATTTGTAAACAGTCTCGTTGCGAAACAACACTGTATCGAGCGGGATTCTAATCTAAGCGACCGATCCCGAAGCGTTTCTAGTGACTTTTAATAACGTTTGCTGCAAATACCGCAGGAACAAATGGAAAATTAATTGCGGAATCAGAGGAACAATGCTGCGGTATCGGTCAGTTCGGCATTCGCATTCTATAAATTATTCAGAGTTGCGGAATATATCGTGGCAAAGTTATCTCGGAATATCTCGAGAATTATCGACCAAGTATCCGTCTCTAAATCGGAATCGAGGGTTGCTAGTGACGACCCGTGTAAACCGCGCTCGAGACTCGAGATTATTTCGAATATCGTAAAAACGTCGATATAATTTTTACACTAAATTAACTTTGGACATTTAACGAGGTTGTCGTTATTTGTTCGGGAATTTACGAGCGAACTTTCCCAGATTTATGTGTTCATGTTCGTTCATACATGGCATATCGGTCGAGTATTTTGCCAGACTCGATGAAGTTAATATGTACAGCGAGATCTAAGAGAATATTTCACAATTAAAATCAACATAAATTGCGATTGCAATTTTTCCTATTAACAAAATTTCTCAAACTTATCAGCCTACTTTTACCAACGTACCAGTGCCCGGAAAATATTTCTGGCTGTCGGGATTGGTTAATTGGTCAATTGGGGCTCGGCCGAATGATTTGAGGGTGAAGCATTTGTCCGAGCGCGAAACTTTCACCACAAAAGCGTAACGAAGTTCCATTTCGTCCACAGGTATGATCGATTTAATGAAATTCTCAAAAGTCCTGATTAGCCCGGCGAATTATACCTTGGATATTACCCGGATATTTCACGGTTCTATGAATAATTCATCCGTAATTTGTCACACGATTCAATCTAACTTGAACCGAGGTCCTTCTGATTTTATAATAACCACGATTACTCGGCCTTATTAGGTTCCATCGACTTCCGGCCTGCGAGAAAAACGTTCTACCCAAGTGAATTCGAGCCCGTCCCCGATCTTTCTCAACATTTCAATTAAAAACTTTTGTCCTTCCCCGCTAATAAAAATTGCAACCCCGTTCCCCCGATTCGATCCTATCCGTCACTGGATATTATCGAAGCTGGAATCATCGAGCTACGTCAGGATAATTAAACCCGTGTAATTCGAAGCTTTTCGAATTACAAGAAATTTGAATCTTTCGTCCTACTAGTAGAATTCGTCCCACAAGAAATTCCTGTCGCGACCACCTATTCTAATAATTCCGAAAACAGAGCGTGCATCGTTGTGTAGCGTCTACAGTCTACAGTCTACAGTCTACAGTCTACACTCTACGCCGAGATGCGCCATGCGAGAACAATGACGCCCGATTGCCGCACAATCGGCAAATGGAAAAACGAACACGGTTGTCCGTGTTTCCCCCGTAGGAAACGAGAAAATGTGTTTTCCTTGAAAAATCCCATCGATAATTCACGCTAATTAATTTCCATTCTCCCGGCCCTCGTACTCTGCGCCGATAATCGAGTATTTGAAAATCCGCGCTGCCTACGAAGTTAATTTCAATCAATTTTTTGTTCCGCTTTTATTCCTACTCGCTATCTTCGGTTATACGGCGGTTAACGATTCGATCTTTATGGTGGTTGCTTTAATTACACCCGAGGCACGCTTTATTAATATAAATGAAACGGAACGGATTAAGACGGCCGCTTTTTTCCCGATTACTTACTTGCTTATTAATTACGTTTCGCGCTCGTTTTCGTAATCCGGCTCGCAGATATCGCAAATAACGCAAATAATTTGGTCCCATACCGAACCTGATACATATCTCTCTGGCTTCTTTCTCGCTATCTAAAAGTAAATTCTCATCTTTATCCATTTTTTTAACAATTATTAGGTTACATTTAATATTTATAACAAAAAAGAAATAGAAGAGCCCCTTCGAAAACGTACGAATCAAAAAATAAACTATATCAACGATTCCTATTCCGGACATTAAAATCTTGCCTTTGCCTTGCTGAAAACTGCAAGAAAAAAAATCTCAAATGAAACATCTGAACGAAAGCAAGGTGGAAAGCAAGAAACGTTTCCTACGATCTACGGAAAATGGAAAGATTTCTGTGGCATTTGTTCGGAGAAAGTTTCGAAAGTTTCGAAAGTTTTTGTCTTCGATGGAAAATATCGGAAAGGCGGTTACCAAAAAGCAGTTTGCCAATTTCGATCCCTCGAGGAGCCGAAGGATACAGTTTGTCTTTCCCCTACGAAACTTTGTCCGCTCGTTTACATGAGCTGCATGTTATACGAAGATGAATGCGAAGTAAAAGAGACTACGACTACGACACCCCCGCGAGTCCGTGCTTTCTTGCGACGGTAAACAAAGAAATTGTGTCAAACACATCGTCCATTCCAGCGAAGAAACACACGAGCGATCTCGCCTCGAAGATTTTCGTCAAACTGCTGGCATTCATCGATCTCTTTTCTACAGATCAAACATTTTTTTCAATAATCGACGCGATTGGAAAGGGCCTAGCCGATTAAAATGGTCATAACTGCCCTTAGAACCATTCGAAAATGGCTATTGAACCATTTGAAAGCTGACCAGGAAAAACCCCCTCCCAGTAAAATTTCAGCCCTCTAGCTTGTCCACGAGGGTAGTTGCAGGGTTAATTAGATTTCGCATTTTCCGGTCTCTCGAGAGTTTCATATGTATACAACGATCTCGCGAACTTCTTAAAGTACATTCTACTTCGACAATCGATTAACTTGAAAACTTCCCGTGCAAATATTGCGAACGAATTTGTTGTTGTTGAAATGTTTTTCCAAGTCGACTAGAAAATGGAAGCTCTTCGATCTCGTTCAAGTTATGCGCCTTTTCTTTTCAAGAAAAATAATTATTTCAAGAATAATGTTCATATCACGAAGAATGTAATCGAAAATTTTATGAACATGCTTTTCAGTGGATTTATTTCATGTAATGTATTTTACGTAAAATAAGTATTTTAAGTGAAATATTGATTCGCTGTACAAATTGGCATACAATTGAGACGACGACTGTAATTCGCGCGTAACCAGAACCAGAATCGCGAAATTAGAAGAGATATACATATACACAAAAAATACGCGACTCACGGAAAAGTTGAACTCGTCGAACTTTTAAGGTTGTTCCCAATTATCGCTTTTGGTATTTGCTTTGGGGACTGTGAAAAAGCTAGTTATTTTCGGCCGGTTTAAACGGTGTGGCGGCCATCTTGAAAGAATTTGGCCGCTCGGTTAACTGAAATGCTGAAATGTGATTTCCGATAGCGGGATCCATTAAAACTTCCGTGGAAATGCTGATTTTTCATGTCGATATCATACCGGAAAGGACGGTATTAAAGGAAGATTTTATTCTTTAAACTATTATTCATTCTTGCGAAATAATTCGTGAACTGGGGACTATGTTTGCATAATTTTTAGACACATAAAACGTGGAAGAAACTGTTCATTCTTTAGAATCAGAAAACAGTTCGACTGTTTCGTCTGACTGTATCAAATCCGAACTATTCAATCGAAAAAAAACGCTACCGTTCATATCGCGAATGAAGTACATTCCAAGAACTAAAAAACGTTTTCGCCGTTTCCAGTGCGCGTAGTTCGTCGACGATCAAATTTCCGGTAAAATGTTCGAGAAAAGTGGCTCGTCGCGACGATTAAACCCTTCCCGTGCCCCGTGCCCGTGCCCCGTGTCCCGTAATTCGAGGCGCGGTCAATGGTCCAGATCGTCGTGGTCGAGTGGGAAAAACGCGGGATAAAGCTGGAAATAAATTGTCTAGGAAATCGTCGCGTCGCGTCGGCCGCCTATAATTCAAAACTGAATCACATCTGAATGGCGCGCGAGCGAGCCCCACGGGCCAGTGCGCGTAACCACCGAAGTAGAAGCCTGGTGGCTGGTGCTGGTGGTATCCACTTATCCACCTTGTCCGTGGCTCTCGTGCGTGTGTCTTTCTCCTCTTTTCAAGCCCTCGTCCCTTCTTTTTTTTCAACTCGGTCAGAGTATCGATTCACCTGACCAGTCATGTTAAAAGATAAGCTGTCCCGCGTACACTCCTGGACAAAACGATAGGGTATCGTGTACTGCTTTTCATTTTTCCGAATACTCTCTTATATGTATGTACATTGGAAAGTTGATAAATATATTTTTCCCACATAATATTCGAGCAGCTATTTTCCACCCCCATTAATTGGAACGAACCTTTATCTCTGTTTCACCCGCACCGAGTTTCTCGCTGGCACCTTTCCGATGCACTTAGGACCTAAGCGAATCGAAGAGAGATAACGGTACTCGTGGCTCTCGGAAACGCCTACCAACCTCGATTTAATAGTTCTGACGCGGTCCCAAATGCGTGGCTATTATCTCTTTCGCGCCGACTCGATTCAAAAGTGGACCTTTAGTTGAAATTGCGTTGAATGTATTGTAAATTAGATTTGTTGGATTATTAGTGGGTCGTATTATGTCGTATTCGATATTTCTCTCTTCATTTATTAACTAATCACAGTACGCAAGTACATACAATCGTTACTCTGAATATACTGGAAAAATTAATTTTCAAATCTCGACAAAGAATTTCATCGACGTGTTAGCACGAGCCAAAAGCCAAACAACCGAATTTCTCAAGATTTTCCAGAACGTAACGGATTCCGAGCTGTCGACAAACGACTTGCATTTTCGACCTCGTTTCGAGCAACTATCGCCGGAATACTAAAATTCACAGTTTTACCATTCCCGGTCTGAAGCATCGCGTGGCGCCGCATACTGTTCGCAACGTTAGATTTTCGCGAACGTTCGCGTTTGCGTACGTTCTACAATATCGCATCGGACTCGAACACATCGTTGCATCCCGTTTTGCGTCACGTTTCTCGTTCACGAGGATAATAAATTCCCGAAGACGATATCCGTTAACCTCCTCGGATCGAAAAACGACTTCTCCGAAATTCGAACATTTCAGCAACGTTTTATTTCTCGTTTGGCAATTCGAAGTCAGCAAGACTCGTCGGGGGTCATCGTGGAGTCGTGAAATTGGGGATCGGCGGCGACGTCTGAGACGATGGGCGTCGCGTCGCGTCACCCCGGCCCGCCCCGTCGGAAACGAAACAGCACGTTCGAGCGATTTTATTTTACATGCGTGAAGGTCCCGAAAACCTGACCAATTGAATCCGGAAGTATTTTCGGCGACCCAGTTGAGGAACCTGCGGAAACCAATCCGACATGGACGGCTCGTAAACGAATCGTCTGTCTGTGCTTGCTATCTTTAATTTCTCCGAAGACTATGTAGCTACACAGAACTTCTGAACACGATACATACCACCCTTTGCTTTCTATGAAAATGACACCGATGCGGTGTCCCGGCGAAATTTCCGCGGCCTAACTGCAATCTCTCCCACCCCTTGTAACAATAATCGGCGCGCGATCATGGGCATGGACGATGGGCATGGTACGAAGATACGATTCGGGCAAACAAACCGGGTCCGGGCAAACAAACAATTTCATGCGTGCTAGCTCTTAACAAGCAAATAAGCTTGCGCTAACGAGCCTTCCTGTTTCCCAGAAGCAAACAGCCGAGGCTATTCCATACCCGTCGATGGGACTTCTAACGAACAAACATGTCGCACTCGCCCGGTCCTCCGGAGTCGGCGAAAAATTTTCGACGAGGAGACGAGACCCTCGAAACTGCCTGCAGCGCCAGAAAAGACGGTATTTTCGATAGGTGATAAAAGGGTCGAAACGAAAAGATGACGCCGCGCCGTGCCGGGATAGGACCGGGGACTCGAGTTGACTATCATCCATTGTTTCCAGCGACAATACGATACGAAACGGGCTGAAGGAAGCTTCCGTTGCGCTTTCAGAACCCCGATCATTAAATTGGACGGCATTGTATGCCGTAGAAATCGAAAGACAATGAACCTTTGCACCACCCTCCCCTTCCCTTTCCAACTCGTCCCTCCGCGTCTGCCTTCCCCCTTTCTTACATCGTGCTGGAACAATGAAACATCCTCGATGTTACCTATACGTATAGAGCATACAGAACGCTTCTCGCGATTTTCGAACGTGATCCATTACACTCGCGAGATGTTTACCTGGGTAATGGATCATTCCCGACTTTGCCGAGCTTTCGTGAAATATTGCAGCTCTTATGCGTGTCTGTTTCCATCGCTGGGAACCGTGACGGCCATAAATGCGAGAACTTCGTACGGTGTACCGTGAGTTTTAACTTTTGTTTGTTTGTTTTAGAGGGCTGAAATTTTGACCATAAGTGACAGCTTTGACCATCTTAATCGGTTAGGTCCTTTGATTCGTCGCACTGTCGAATAAATATTCGATCAAGTATGTAACAACTCCTTCGGCTAAAAAATTATTCGGTTCATAATATTCAATTTGTATCTTCTGTTCACGTCCATAGGTTGTACCTGAAAGAAATTCTTAAAAATCACTTGTTTTCACCGTCGTGTTAATTCACTGACGCGACCACGACCCGAATTCCGGTCTATAGTTTTGAAAAGCCGTTCCCGGGCCGCTTTCAAGACACTGAAAGCGCATTGAACGGCAGTCGGCTGCTTATAGATGATATCCCACTTCGTGAGCTGTCCCCATGAGTTACAGAAACGCGCTAAATGGGAAAGACGTTTCCCATGGGCGCTGTCGCTGACAGAATTACGAAGGTGCTTGGGCGCGAGCCCGCGCGCTCACACGGGAATTTTCGCGGAAATCGCGTTTTGGAAGTAGCCGATCATCGGAGAAAGCCTTCACGCCGCGCCGCGCCGTGAATTGTGATTGTCGTTTGTTGAACCAAAACCGCCGCTCAATGAGGTAATTGACGCTGAAAGCGAGCGACAGAGTCACCGAAGGGACACCCGGTTCTTTGCGCGACGATGCTACGCTTCGTAATATTCGCGCGTGACGCCAAACAACAGCCAGAAATCGATCCAGAACCGGTCCGAAATCTTTGCGCGATCCTTAGAAATATCCGAGCGCTCGCGATCGTTCACACCGAATATGAATGAATTCGGAGTTGTTTAGGAATTTTAACGAAAAGGCTTTTAACTTATCAGACCCGCCAGAGTTATCAGCTCGCATAAATTGACTGGCATCGCACCATCCGCATATTTTCCTCCGAAGTAAAAAAGTATTACGTACCATGAAATATTGACTGAAATAAATTTGTTCAGGCTCTCCTGGAGGACCGATAACGTTCGAAAAATCACGAGTGCGACAAATATTGGCTTATACTGTTCCCATTTTATCAAGGGGAGGGTGCGAGCTACCAGAAAATTCTAGCGATTGGCCTGTCGGTCGGAGCGATAAGTAAGCTACCATAAGCGAGCGTCTGTCTCTTGAGAAATAATCAAGTATAGCAGAAGACAAGCTGGAGCAACCTTGTAAGGCGATTGTTGCGATGCGCGACATTAAAAGGTACGTAAGAGATTGCAAATATCCGGACACACAAACAAATTGACTCGCGTAAGAGGTAAACATACGGTCGAAGCGACGCGACGGGCTGTTTTTCGAAAGAAAGTTCTTAAAAAGTAGCTAGCTTCGGGGATGCGGCTCTTTGATGTTCAGCCTGCGTGAAATTCGACGAGAAGAGGACGCGCGGCCGTAGTAATTTTGTCATTCAATTAAAGCGACTCGGTCGGAAATAGGAAACGGTCGTTTGAAAAGATTCTGGCAGTAGAAGGGACGTTTCTTGTCTTTATTTTTGACGTGATCTCGTTACCGAACCTCCTCACTCGATCATCCCCGGCTTTCTTCCGCGTCCGGTGAAAGCTCCGTTGCCTTCTTTCCTAGGGTCTTTTCATCGTTTCGCCCGGGAAAAATTCGAATTCGATTACCGGAGCAAGCTTATTGAGTAGCTTTTACACGTTTCGAAAAATAGACGTCCCTTTCTGCTCTCGCTGCTACGCTTCGAACGCGACAAGTATTTAATCCCTTGGGCACACTTAAAACGCAATCGTCGCTTTTCCAGCGAAAATTCGCCGGCATTTTTTTCACAGATACTACCGCGTCAAACTACCGTGTGCTTCGATCGTGAAACGGTAGGTTACTACGGTCAGAGTACACCCATTCGAAATGTCAAACGCTTCAAAAATCACCGTTACTGCCTACTTTCGCTGGCGTAATCGCGCGCCGCGCCGTTTCATCGCCATTTTGACGGCTTTGGATGCGATTTAGCATTCTACGTAAATTGCGCATTTTAGATTTTACGTATTATTTTTATCCAAATTCGATATCAACTTTTTCAAACTATCTTTAAGTAATTTTAATCGACAGATAATTATGACGGAATTCGGGAGGAACCGGTCCCCTTCATCGATCGAACCGATTACCACATTACCAGCGATAGCGTACACGGATAACGGGTCCGAATAAAAATCGAGCGACACACTTTCGCACGTTATCGGTCCCGTGATATTACATTCGCGCTGGAAAATTGAAATTTCGCCGTCGAAAAGTCACGACTAACATTTTTGCGAGATTCTGCACACGCACACGTACACGTTTAATACCGTTTCTGGTCCTTCATTTAAATCCATTCTGCCCGGTAAACAAGTGCTCGCGAATTATTCATCAGCGATACATTAAACTACCATCACACAAATGATTCTGTCGATGATCATTAAGCTCGGCCCTTCCGACTTTTCCCTCGGAACGAAGCTTATTTTCCTCCTTTTTCTCCTCTTTGTTTTCTGAAACAGGAAACACGAAACAAACAACAGGGTCAAGCATTGTTGCGTGGATTTCTGGTCGACGAATTTTTTCGGGATTTCCATGGCGATCGGATACTGGGCACACGGTACTTTTATTATATGTATATCCGTATGTTGTTGTCGTTTGTTGCTTCAAGTTCGCTTTTAATTTAGAAATTTACTTGTCAGATTGTGCACTCGTCCGCGTTTCGATTAATTATTTTATTTATTGAATTTTTCTATTGCAAATTGCTTTTTTAGACTCGTGTCAATTTCTTCACGTTTCTAACTGTACCGAATTTCCTTGAATTTTTCGTGAAGGGAATTTTTCCAAACTTTCGCGAGGAATCGAATTAGGGTCGGAACTATTTTTGCGGTAGTTTGCATAACGATCCAGCGTCGAGCGGCGAGGATATACGTGTGCGTCTCGAACCCCGGGTTGGCATGTTAGAAAAACGGTAATATAGGATTATGCAGGATGTTCTTCGATTGCAGAGAAACATTAATTATCCGAGCGAGCGAACCCAGGACAAGGAGCCAAATGGCCCCTGCTGAACGTGGACCCACAGTTTTTGTTCGTAAATGTTTGAAATCCTTCTCCAAATCCACGCGTCCTCATGGCGTCCACTTTTCAAAATGTTTCTCGACCGTTTCGAGTTTTCCGGTTTATTGGACCAAGCTCAAACGTTCGTCGGGGAATTAATTTCACAGGGAAACACACGCTTTGCGCTCGCAACAACCCAGTTGTTTGAGAATTAATTCGTTCTCGGCGGTAATCGTCGTTAATCGTGAAACGTGTTACACGTGAAACAATATTTGGCTGTTTATGGAACGGAAAGAATTTGCTGAAAACATTTGCTTGTGGTAATTGTTTACGTTGCCGATACAATCTCAGAAAAACAGAAATATTTTGTAGAAAATTGACTGTATATACTCGTAGTATCACGTTAATTTCGAATCGGAGCAGCGCCGAGCGAGTTCGAGCGACAGGAGAAACGGTCGGATGATCCTAAACCCTAATCAAAGAGAATTAGCTTGCTCGGAGTATGGCTGGAAACGATCTCTCGATCGGACGATCTGCGGAAAGCGGCGCGACGTGCCGACACGGTCGGGCTCGCTGAATTCACCGGAAAATCGGTCAGCCGGGTTATTCGATCTCGTAAGATAGCGTGTTTATTAATGCCCGAGGAGCGAACAGGATCTGGCAGACGATCTGGCCTGATGCACGGGCATAATAACAAGCGTTCCTGAGCTGTCACTCTCTCGGAGAGAGAGAGAGAGAGAGAGAGAGAGAGAGAGAGAGAGAGAGAGAGAGAGAGAGAGCAGGGATACACGAGCGATACCAGCCAGCCAAGGGGAAGCCGTTCTAACGAGCGCATTTCCCGTGCGTCTAGCTCGACGTTCGCTTTATCGTCGCAAAAATAACCTGGCCCGTTCGTCACGAGCGTCACGAGCATCACGGGATCCCGTGTTTCGAATTTTCGGAATAGCTGTCGCGTCGTTACGCCTGGTCTCGCTGCGCTATCGACGCCGTTTATGCGAAATCTCGACGAGTACTCTGCACCGAGGTAAATTCTTCCGGAAAGGCACAACCGTTCTATCATCATTGACCGATAAGAATTATTTAAATAAATATATATAGAATATGTATTACGCTAACGATCATTAAACATATTTTTGGAAAAAACTGCAAAGAAGAAATTCAGATAAAAATTGGCAATTATGCCTAAACTCATGCGACTAAACTCGGTAGATTATATTCTACCCACTAGAAAGCGAACAGTTTAATTTAATTTTTACTAGAGAATTTAACAGATTATTTTCGACTAGCACCGTGTTTGCTGTGGCGTAAGATCAAGAGACAATTAATTTCATAGTCGATCGAAGGATCTGCTACTTTTCGAAGTGAACTCGGCTGGAACGTCTGCGCGGGAGATTTGATAAATTAGAACGCGATCTCCATTCCGGGATTTAGCTTAATCGGATTCCGGATCGATTGCTGCCCAATGCTTGCCCTTTCGGTACAATTAATCGCCATTTCCTTCGACCGCTACAGCTTTATCGGTAATCATTTATGTTGTCGATTAGAGCGAGCTGCGAATCTTTCCACTTACAAATTACGTAAACAAATTACGGATTGGATTTTAGTAAACGAATAAAAACAACGCAATGTCTTTGACTCCATTCGATTGTTTCTAGTACGATTAATGCAAATGAAAATCAGAGATTTCTTCCGCTTGCCAGAAGCACCTGCATAATAATCGATAAAACTAGTAATCGGCAAAATATGTTCGTTCGTGTTCCAATAACACTTCCAATAAAATAATATTCGCTCAAACTAAAACGCAGACACCTACAGTTACATGGGCGGTGGACCGAAACGTAATCATTATCTAATATTAATCTGTGTATATTCGTCTGAACAAACGCGGAATATTCTAAATTACATGCAATTAACGCACGCATCGATATTTCGGGCGTTTTTACAACGGAATTGAAATTCATTCGGCTGGTATTACAGTCGGTCATAGTACCGTAGACGACCGAACCGAAATTCAATAATTATTTAGCATCGATTCGGCGCGCAAGCGCGCGCGTGTGTGTGTGTCCGTTGCTGGAACGAAGACAGAATATTCTGAATGAAATGAAACTAACAGAACCGTCATCATTATTTCGGACGTTTCCGGAATTTCGGAGTGTAGTTTCGATGACGGGAGGAGTCTCGTTCGAAATAAAATCACGCGAACACGACCCTGTTCGTTGAGGCCAGAGTGTACTTAAAAACCCATTAACGAGATCAAAGAAAAATTTTAACTCGCTGGCGCGCGGCGTGCAACACCGGCCGAGTGTCCTCTCCGCCGCGCCGCGCCGCGCCGCGGCGCGTAATTCATGTCGACTAGACGAAAAATCGAAATCACACCGCTAATAATTAGCCCCAGGACCACGGGATCCACCCAACTTTTTTACACACCGCTCTATTTGTTAAAATTATTCATTACTAAACTGCGCATCTTCGTGCATTTGTGGTGCATACAAAATTTTGAAATGCAAGCAAGCCTGTATTTTTACAATAAGACTATGAATTTTTCAAAGTATTACTTTCATAAGTAATTGAATCTTAGGTCAAATAGATATTTGCTTTTAAATAGCGGAGACCAGTACGTTCAAAATAAGCAGAATATAGTTTTAATTATTCGAGAATGGGAGTCTAACACAGGCAGATAATACAAAATTAGTATAATGTAATTATATTTAATGCAGCTAATGTTTAGCAACATTTTCGCAATTAAGGGAAATGAGAGTGCGCTGCAGTGCTTCGGTATATCTTTAATACAGAACTAATTAAACTTCTATCGATCGTATGTAAATTGCTGATATTTATGCAACTAAATGTGATTTGATATTTACATAGTTACTAGTAGACTGCGGATCTTTATGTAAAATCAAAATTTTACATAAAGTCGGCAATTCAATCGTCGACATTCAATCCTCGATCAAATCCTCGATAAGAATCTACCGAGAGCAATCGTTCGGTCCTTGAAAATCAATCTAGTTTACGATTAAAATCCTAAATATGTACTGATTCCTTACCTGATGATTCCGAAAACTGGACCTTGAATAGCACTCGATCGCTAAGCCTCCTCAAATGGACCAAGTATAAGTCTAGCTCGTCGATGCTAGATCTTCAAGATGGAATCTTCGATATCGAATATAAACACCTAACCCACCGTTGTACTTGATATTTTAAACAATCTGGACTCGACTGTCGAAGACACGTCGTGTCGCGTCGCGTCGAAGCGATCGGTCACATTATTACGCTGAATGAAGGCGAACATTCAAAAGGGTAGCGTCTACTCAAATGAGTGTGAGTGCACACATCGCTAGACCGCGTATACGTAATACGTACGCGAGGATTGCAAGAGTCCGGGATTTCGTTTCTGATATCTGAATAATGCAAAAAGACAGGGATTTCTTAGTAGTCAAAATCGCTAGATGAAAGATCAATCTAGAGTGTTATTTGCCTCAAACGTTCTACTTTTACGTTTACGACTCGTAATTCTCATTGTATTCGGCAGCATGCCGCGGAGCCGCGATAGGCGGCAGCACTGTAGCCTGTCACATGTATACGTGGTCTAGCGTGCACTCACACTCATTTGAGTAGACGTTACCCTTAAATTGTTTAAATAGTCCGAGCTCGAAAACGTCCGCCTTATCTCGCGAAGCCAGATAACTTGTACACAAGCAGCGAATGTCAATCATGATAACTCATAACTGGCGCGTACGGGAATTGCACGCTTCCGTGTGCGGCGCGGCGCGGCGGCTCACCTTCGACGGTTCCGCAGACGATAAACGTCACGGATATGCGATTCTCTCGTTTTCCGCGGCGTGCACGGCCGATCGGATATTCAACAAATTCCATTTACAACCAAACGGTTTGTTGCGACGCGCGGCGCGGGTCGGGAGAACGTGCCGAGGCCCTCGGTTCGCCGAAACCGAAACACACCGCAAACTTACGCCTGCGAAAAATGCCGCAGTCCTTCACTCTAGACTCTTTGTAGACAAGACCCTATAGACGACGCGACGCGCGACACGGACCACCACGTTTTCTTTCACGTTTGATTTTAATAATAATCATCCATCGTATGGATGATCATCCATCCAACCTATTCCATTTTTCCTTCAATAAATTACCGAATCGGTAAAATAAATAATTTTCTCGGAACACGTGGCTTTCACAAAAGAGTCGATAACATTCGAGTTGGTTGATGTATGCCAGAATCTTTAGAAGTATATTTTTCGTTGAGAAAACTTGAATCGAATAGCGTTATTCAAATACTCTAAATTTAATCCGTGTTACATAACCGACCTGGTGAATTATTTCTTTTTACATTTAATATTCATGCTGCTTAGGTTTTTTCTCGAAGTTGCGTAAAATATAGACATATAGACTGTAAATAGTTTCACTTGTAGAATAAGTATAATTATCATCTGAATTTGCACACGATAACACAATGACAATTTCACTAAATAATAGTAGATATCGTTCCCTCAATTTTCGACTGATTTCCTCTTTTCTAGTCGATTGAACATGACAAAAACCAATTTTCTCAATCCTTCGTAGTAACTAGAAACCAGCTAAAGTACAAAATAAAAATTGTATTCCTATAATCACCCTATAAAAGTGTATTTATGCATTAACCCATTCCAATCTATTGTATTATATTCCTAGATAATACGATAAATCTAACCAATAAATTCCTAGAACAACCGCAAGCTGATCGAAGCTGATCTAAGCTAATTCCTGTTAAATTCCAAGACAAAAACTGCTTTCGTTAACCACTCCATTGAATGGAATCTAATCGAGACCAAGTAGATACATACATGCCGTAAAAGTATAGTACGAGTTGATCGGAATAACGGGCATACAAGTTAATTCCCAAAACCTGAATCCCAAACCAAAGATTTCAAAGCACTCCGTTTAATTGATCATTTCAAGAATTGATCCATTTAATCAAAACCAACCAGGAACCTGTGATAAAAGTAGACCTATGATAGAAGTATCCTATAAGTAAAATTCGATGAAAAATTCCATTTGATCGAAAAAGTTTGATTAATCATCCGAAAAATCATCAACTTGAAACCAAGAATAGTAAAAATTGATCTGAAAAATTTTCATCATTTTGCGAACCATCATAGTTTACCTATTTAAAGAGAAACAAAGCGACGTTCACAGAATGTTTATTCCGTTCCTCCAAAACCCGGTGATTCGACATGGGGAACCAGAGCCCCAGGGCATCCACATTACAACGAAATCACCCCCACTCCTCGCATCCGCACGTGTGTCCAATAACATCCAATAATTCCGCTTCGACACACTGGATATATGAAACTCGTGAAACGGCGTCGCGTGAAAACGTAGCCGACGAGCTAATCGCGCGACACCGTTCGACAAGCACTCGTCGCGCGAATACACACAGACGAACGGGGACGTTGCGATCGATAGATCGTCCGGCACTGATCGACACTGTATAATCTATAAAAAGGTTTTGGCACGCAGGTGCGATTTGGTTCTGTTTTTGCAGTTGCCGACAGGTTTCGGGTGTTTTTTCTCACCGGTGCACAGAGAGTTGCGTCGCAGCTGCAACGAACGCGTTCCCGGTTAGCGGAAGTGGGACGAGCGTCGACATATCCGCTCGCAACGACGGCCGGCGTCGGACTGCCATCGGCCGCCACTGTTAAGGGGTTTTATCGGCCGCAGGACTGATCGGCTGACTGCAATCATTGTGCACGTAGCGTTCGATAAGGCTACGGACTGTATAGACTGTAGTTTTTCCAACTTTTTGCGCTTTGCTTCGAGGTGGTCCGCGTTCTGGATATTCGGTATTGTCGTTTCAGAGAGTTTTCATACGAATTGTAGAATAACTGAGAGAACCTCGTTTCAATTTCAACTTTAACGACAGGTCGACAAACCTACAGGAATTCCAGGATTAAACGAGTTCGTCCTCGATCTCTCGATCGAAATCAACCGACAAAACTCGATTATTTGGCGTACCGCGCCGCGTTCGTCGCCACCCCACCGCATTTTTCGAAACGAGGGGTGTCAGCGGTTATCATTTTAATTAAAAAAAATAACAGCGAGAACATGCAATTCCCGGGACGAACGTCGTCTGTAAATATTAGAGAGGCGAAAATGTAATCGGACCGGTTCATAGATTGCAATTCGTTCGGAAATTTTAATACACAAAAACCGGCTCGTTCCGAACCAAAACGAATTGTCCATCCCGTCAAGCGTTATTTTTCCCTTGTCTCTCGTCTCCTCTTTTCTAGTGTTTCATTCTTTTTTTGCTTCGATTCAATTCGATCGTGTTCGGTTCCCCGAAATTGTGCAAAGCGTCGAACCGTCGAATAACATGTGATATGTGATTTCGATAAAGAAATTGATTTTGATAAAGCTAAAAGAATATAAAAATTTTCAAAAAGATCAAGTTGGAGAAAGTTCCCTAAAAAGAAATATGTATTCAAAAAGATTTATAAATATATAAATAGAAATGGAAGCACGTCATTCGAAAGTGAAAAATTCAATTTTTCACTGACACATCGAGTGCAACAATATTAATAAAATCGACTTGAGCGAAGCGAGTCAACGCGGCATTCAATTCGGTAGGCAGGTCATCGATCAGGCAAAATCAACTTCCATCGATAATCCATTTCGAAAATTTTTCCGTCGGTAAAGACGAGCAACGCATGAAAATTTGCAAAAGTCTGATGAAAAATGAGGAACGATCGATCATGCGGTGACTGGGGGACTCGTCGCTTCGCGCACCTCGCCGCGCTGCGCCGTGACAAAAACCGTCGCAGCTTCCACGCTCTCGAATAAGAACCCCCTGCTTTTCGGGAATTCCCCTGTTAAAAAATTTTCCCTTCGAATTAGCCCAGCTCTCGAATTAACCGCGTCCCGCTCGTCCAAAATTTTTCTGGTCTTTTTATAGCCGTTAAGCGGCATCGAATTTTTAAGGGCAAGCTGCGAGCATCTCTGTCTCGTTTTTCTTTTCGTTTCTTCTCCCCGTTCCCGTTCTTGGGTAACAAAATTCTCGTGGTTCCACCACGACCTTTTAATCTCCAGACTATTTGCGATGCACCGTCGAAGTTATTTCTAATTAACCTGCCCGGTAATTTGCCTAACGCGAGGACGGAGTTCAAGTTGTTTGGCTGCGCCGATTATTCATTGAACGCGCTGAATAAAGCTGGTTTCAGGAAATAATAACAGCTAAATAATAGCAGCGTTTATTAAAAATATAAATGGCGCATCGCGCGATCTAATAAACCCGCCATTAATTTGCGCAAATGAACAGGCGAATTAGCGTGGTGGAAAACTAATGTTTTTTTAGGTTTATACTGGATGTATTTAATAGGATTTTTCAATCACGTTATCCGACTTTAACCGGAAAATTGAGTTTCTCCCAACGCAAGTTTTACTAGCTCCGCCCACTTTGTTCCTCAAAAAACAATCTACACGTAAGAATTCGCGTCAGACCATATGCAGAACTTCATTTCAGACTCGAAACTTTGCTGAACAGAAATACAATCGCATCAGCTGATTGCAAACCGAGGTCCCTGAAGATGATTAAGCAGCTTCTTCCCACTTATCGGCTCGACCACGCCCTCTTTCCCCCACCGCATTCTCTAATCCCGCCCACGAGTCTGAAACGTGGCGATCACCGCTCGAAACAAACACGACAGCCTCGGATTTCGTCGAAAGTTCGGATCGAAAATCGGAAAGACGGAAAGCCAATTTCGGGACGGGAATTCTCGACGACATAATAACTCAGCTTGGCGAACGATTTATAATACGGCCTCGCTGGAGCCACGCGGTTAGATGTCCGCATGTCAGCGGCCAATTACTTTCAATTACCACCGACGGTTAATTAAAACTCTTAATTAATTAGCCTCCTAAGCATCGTTGTCGCCGGCGAAGTTCGAGTCTCCTCGAAAGTTCCCTCAGAATTTCGTGCGTTCTAATATATCCGCAACGAGATTCTTCCTCGTAATTGGTCAAAGCCCTTACCCCCGCCCCCTCGGCGCCCCGTCCCCGCCCATCTCGAGCAACGTTGCTTCTCTCTCGGTCTCCGTCTCTCTTGGTAATGCTGGTCGAGAGGCGATAAAGTTGTTAGTGGCTCGTTAGACGCATGCCATCCTAATAGAACGAACAATCGCCGCGAACAGTTTCAGTTCTCATTACAGACAATTTCGTGCAGGTTGAACGACCCGGTCTCTTATTTAAATCCTTTCCGACCCCCTTCTTGTCTCTCCCACCTCCTTTCCCCTATCTCTCTCTCTCTCTCTCTCTCTTTCTCTCTCTCTCTCGTCATTGTCCACCAGTATCGAGTTATCGAGTATATATTTTCGACTCGAGCGCTTATCGATTCGAAGATCCTTCCGGTTTAAACGTCTTAGCTCTAGCTCCATGAACTTCGGAGTTGCGGACCTAATTCACTGCTCAAGGTTATTCGCTCTAACTCCTACTCGCTGGCAGAAGGGCTTTTGACACTGTCGCTGCCAGATTTGTTTCGGTGATAGTCAGCTAGTTGTACATACAGTGGATTTTAAATTGTTTCGAACAAATGGAGAAATACAGACCTTATATTTGGTGGCAAATGTTCCTATATGAGTATGATTTTGAAGTAGGTCTACTAGAGGTAGATGTTAAACTAAAGCTAAGTAAACGAACAGATAAAGCACGTTTTTATTCATGGGATTCTTTTGGAACTTTTCAGAAACAAGACCATTGAACGCGCTTTGCGATATTCTTTCCACAAATTCCTTTCCTTTCAAATTAATTTTCGATTCGAAATGAAGCCGGCTGCGTTCAACAATTTTAATAGAAGATAGAATATAAAATAGCGCTCAATCAGGTTTTCGATACCGAATACTCAATCGTTCAGAACCAATTTACGAATCGACGCGACGTAGCGACTTATAGAAGGTAGAGATCAGAAATTGTTTTCGCATTCAGCAATTTTCCGAAAGATTAATTTCTAGTCTAGAGGAAATTCGTTCGAAAGTTTTAGCTGACGAAGTACAATACACGTGCCAGAATTAGTTACCAGTTTCGTTGCTATAACAGAACAATATTTTCGCAGCATAATAGCCTTTGCGGAATAATATTTTCAATGGAACAGTTATTTGCATAGGGAGCATCTCGTTTGTTTTTGAAAACGTAATATACGACAAACTTTCGAACACGGCCGTGTGCGCTGGAACTTCGAGGATCGATCATTAGAATAAATAATGAATGCAATTGCAAACAATCGGGCGAAGCTAATATCTCTGTTACTCCTTGTGGATCCATTTCGCAAGAAAATAATCCCTCCTCTTAGAAAATTGACGTTGATCTTTCGAAGCGGTAACAAAGGAACAAGAAATAGTGAAAATTCTCAACAACAGGATGAAAACAGCAGGATGAGCATAGAAAAACAACGATGAGAAAATGAAACGAAAAACGGCTATCACGACTGAATAAAGACACATATCGAATATCGATTGAATAATCAGTCGCGGTACTTTATGCAAAATAAAAATCTGCTGCGTCGATTGTGGGAAGTGGGAATCAAATAAACATCCACCACTTAACGTAACAAAGCGCGTTAAATGTGTTGCTGTCTAAATATTAATGAAAGTCAGCATAATTATGTGAAACGAGTAGCATATTTTCATTTCGAAACTCCAAAGGGTTCCTATCCCTATCCCACAGGAAAAATATATTCAGGTTGAAGAATTAAGTTTCAGCCATAAAGGGTCTCTTTAACTCTCTTTGCAGACTACTAAAAAAGCTCGAAAACAAGCTCGGATCGAGACGGCAAGAAAGTTACAGGAATTGTATATCGGGACACGCGTTGTCCAAGGAAAAGGGCCAGCGTGGCCTGAAGCCGTTTAACGACCCAGATTTTAATTGGTGAAGTTATACGAATGCACTCGCGCGGCGCGATATCTTGCAGGACACTGCACTGGAGCGTCCCGATTTTAATATTCGCCTGGGCGATATCACGTGAAATCTGCCGGTGATATCGGCTACTCGACTGCTCTCGAATATTTGCCAGTCCGCCGATCATTAGACCCCGTAACCACTTCTTTTTATTCGCGAAAAGACTGGCACGCGCGAACTGGACTGGCCGGCGCGGCGCGAAAATTGCCACGAGTTCTAAAAATTAGGCTAGCCGGTCCTGGCACGGATGTTCTTCTCTATTCTCCTATTTCGAGGATTTCGGGGCTGGAGAGGACATTTTCGTGGATTTCGTGGATTTCGTGCGTCGCGCTGTTTCGAATCGAGACGAAACGCTCTGGGGAGATCCGGGATACGTAATTAACGAATAACGCTATTGGGAGAACGCGTGTGTGCGCCTGTTTGCGGGAATTAGCGGTTGGCAAGCCTGCCGACGCGTGGAATTAGGTTGCACCGGATTCATAATTTCCCAAAGAACTTCAGCGAAGTTTCGCGACTTCAGGGAATTAGCAATGCCTTTGGACATCGTTTCCGAAAGATAATACGAGGGCCGAAAAAAGTTCGGTGCTTGCGAATGAGTTCGGGAAGCGTGCAACACCGAGAAAATGAACCTCTAAAAATTGCCATTTATCAATGATGGAGTCGTCGATTAATCTAACAGGCTCTAAAAATTCTCATTCGTTGCTAATATAAATTCAGAATTTCTCTAACCGAATAAAGATCCACAGTCCAGTAATGAAAAGTAAAGCTCGAAAATTTCAAAAAATCGTATTAACGTCGCGAACATCAAATATAAAGAATCGTCGCATCATCATAGAAAAATCCTGCATATCCTTTTTATTATCTGACCGATATCCATCACCCGATTAGTAACTCTGACCCAGTCTTTTCATTAAAAACTTTCTCGTACGGAAAACAAAAAGCGCGATTCGTTTATTAAAGTTTTAAATTAGTTCCGATGAAAACCATGATCGTTACAGTCGTAACGGGATCGAATCGCGAAAATCGAAACGATCTCCGAATCTAATAAAATTCGTGTGCCAAGTCGTCGCAGAGGAATAAACAGCAAGAACGATGTAGTTATTAACAAGTCTTAATGTCTCGCGATTAATGGAAACGCGACTGAAATTCGTCGTCGCCGCCTCTTGGAAATATTGTCGCAACAATCTCACGGCTGGAGGAACGATTCGAGGAAGATATTAAAGGGAAAAGCGACTGGCCCTGGTAATTTTATGCGAATCCGTTTGTCTGATCTTGGGAATCGAACAGCTGCTACCTACCGATAATTTAGCATTAAATCAATTCGCGTCGGGCCAACATTTCCAACGATTCTCGCTGGAAAAGAGTCATGCGTATGTTACGAGCCGAAGGTTTTGGCAGCTATGCGTTAGTTCATATGTAAATTTGAACCCTAAACTAAACATATTATTCTTCAGTCTCAAATCATTATCCGTTTGCCTTGGATTCAATAGAAAGGATCAACATTAACGACAAACGAACTTTAGTCTGCAGTCTAGTTATCAATAACGTGGATCGGTCCTATGATTAAAACAGGCAAAACTTGCATGAAACGCATAAAATTGGCAGTCGACGCGTCACGAAATGCTTTTATCGTAAGAGAAACATTCGACGACGTCTTATTTTAGCGCGCCACATCGATCGGACCAATAGCAAAACAGAAATTCTCGAAGGTCGCCGAAGACGATGCGTTTCAAAGGTACATCGAATGCATTCAGAGGACACGTAGCGGGCGAATTGTTGCAAAATATAATGGCGAACCAGTCAATAGATCATCCGAGCGGCGCGGCGCGGCGTCGTTGTCGGTGTACACGTGTACACGCGTACTTGTATATTATATCCGTTGAATGAGCCGAGTCTTGTTAGCGTACAATGGGCATCGGGAAATAGCATCGTGACCGAGTTCGGGATTACCGAATTAATCGAACGGTTCTCAACAAAGAACGTCTATTTATAGCTGGGAACGAGTTCCGCGGATAAATCCCCCGCCATTGTGGATACGATACCGCGCGTTATCATAATCTCGCTCATCCACTGCCGCCGCCGCCGTGTAGTAATCTGTAATGTAGAAACGATCTATGTCGTCTGTGTGTATACACAGACCACGCTATACCGTAGATGCGATCTACACGGTATTGCTGCTGCTGCTGCTGCTTGAACATTCGTAATCTACGGTAATCTATATAAACAACGGGTGTAGCTAATCGGCTCCTCTCCAAGCGATTCTAATCCGAAAACGTCGGCTATTACATCGATCGGAAATATTCTATAAACATGAAACAGTGAAATCGACCATGTTCCTTTGCGGCAACACTGTGTACTAATTGTAAGATACGCGGGATAGGCAAGTTGTTCGCGTTATCGCCAGTTTAAAAGAATCAACTGTTATAAAAATATGATTAAAAAGTAATATAAAATAACGTTTAACGCTGGTCCAGCGACGTGTCCAAAGGGGTTGCAACGTTGCGGTAGGAAAGCTTCGAACAGGGTTCGTTAACAACGCCGTTGTTGCACGGTACAACATTTAATTCGCCGTATTGCAAATATTATTCGGCTCGCATTGTTCATCGGTCGGAGTTCATTTAAATTTCGATGAAAAGCGTTACACGTTGAACATGGTTCGTCTTTACATGGGACAAGCACAAGGCCCGACTCCCTTTGACCAGAATAATGGAAACAGACAGCGTAACAATTACGCCAACCATCCCGTAATTAAAACAGAACGGGTAAACGCTTTAGCAGATCGCCCTTGTACTTACTCCGTTGAATAGTTGGTTTCTTTCTACGGTAGCCACCGTGTTTGCGTCAACGATTACCATCGAAAACTGTTTCTGTCGTTGGCCTCGATATCGACGATGCGGGAGAACCAGCGATTGCCAGTTTAATCGTCGACTGGACCAACTTTTCTGCGTAACTCTCTTCTAGAGCCTAGAAATTCGCGGATTCTAATTAACGAAATTTCATGGCGGTTGTATAAATGATCGGGAAGCTCGTGTTATGGGCTGCTCGATAACTAGAAACTGTGGCCCCGCCGCATGTTTACCCCATAAACTAACCAAGTAGCTACCTTGTTAGTTTGCCGGAGAATCTTCGGATGAACCTTCTATTGGAATTTGCCACGTAGATCCAGCTTTCAGTGTGTGTTTTGAGAAATTGAATTTGCGTGCGATTTTAGTTCCTGGAGCAGTTAACAAATAATTAAATGTTCAAATTGTGGAATTATCTTCCGTTTGAAAAGCTATTTTATACATTTTTTCCCGTAGTAGTTTATGGAATTTTGCATCGGACAAGGTGTTACGGTTTACGGTACGCGACGGTAGTGACGCCAGAACCGACCAAAACTGGTCGATTTTTCCTCTCCTCCTTTTCCCCTTTCGCTATCCCATTCCAGCACCGTGAGCACACCATGAACATACCCCACTAAGTCCGTAGACTGGTCACGTATTAATCTGGTCATCAGAGAGGAGCAAGCCATGGTGTTGGTGCATGACTTACGGTGGCGGAAATCACTGTAGTTTACCTAAACGTAGCGACGTGTGCCTTTAGCCATTTAATAGTGTGCGAGCGTGTGCGAGCGTGTGCGAGTGCTAAATGCAGGGAACGTACCATTGCGTTAACTCCCCAAAACGTTCGATCGCGTTAATAGACATACACGATGTGTATGTAAAGCGTATCGAATGCCTTGTCGGTCCGTAAGGTAAAAAACGAGGTATCTTTGACGAGGTAGCTTGATTCGATGGAATTTAGGTGTTCATCGCGCCATGCAAACTGGTTTTTGCAATGTCCGAATTTGCAATAATATTCGAGGTCACGAAGGATCTTAATGTGGAAATTTTTCAATATGCTAGTGGTAGCAGAACGTATTCAAGTTAACGCTTACGCTTCGATAAAAATAGATATTTTCGATTGTGTCCTAGAAAAATTGTTGATTATATATCACCTACCTGCATACATATATCTACCTATCTTCTACCTGTTGCAACAGCGTCATTGCAATGTTCCTCGAGACTGTAATCGATAGAAATACTGAAAAAAGCGTACCTAATAACGATAATAAACCAGTCAAGTTCTTTGTCTCAAGACGACACTGCGAATCGTGAAAAAAAATGATCAAGTAATCGATTTTCGTAGCACCGTTGCGGTTCTACTTGAGCAAAGTTCCTCGGCATGCATCGCTATCGAGTTGGAGTGGCCGGGTTTCGTGACTCGGCACTGGGTTCTGGCAAATAGTTTCGAAGCTTTTCTAGAGTGACTCTGGAGACATCTTTGCGAAAGATCGTCTAGGAAGTTTAATACAATGTACAGACTTATCGTGTAGAACAATATAATCGATATAAAACGAACGAATCAAATCAGGCACTATAGGGCTCGGTGATATCAATGGTTTAATAGCTCGGGTTTCGAAGACAAATCGATCGTAGAAATTATGAAGGGGGTGGATCAATCTTGGCAGTGTCAAGGAATGCGACTGATGCGGTTTTACCCCTGGCTGAAAATCTCCGATCGGAGTTCTAAACATCTTCCAAAAAATTCAATAGACGTACCGTGTTACATATCAAACTTTGTGTATAACATGCGTATAGTATCGTTCCGCTTTCTATCACTACAGGTACATCATCGTTCACGAGTCGTATACGAAAAAGTCTTACATCGAACACATTTCTTGCACAATAGTAACAAGTTTTGAACAAAAATAAGGAATTGTTCAATTTCGATTCTTTCAAATTCCCATGGGTTTTCTGCACAAGGTCGTTTCAAGGTCAATGATACTGATGATATTATACGTGTTAAAAATCCATTTTTTATCAATTACAATAACATATTGATAAGGATAAAACTATAAAAATATGTAATTTTTTTCTAAAAAGTCGCCAACGACCTTGTCAAATATGTAAATAAATATAATGGTGGACGTTTGATTAGCTCGATCGAATACCTTTTGCCAGGGGTGTAGACGACAAGAAGAGATCAGGGACGAAGAAATACGGTTAGCCGTCGTCCCGAGCATGCGAAACACGTTATCTTCAGCGAAATACTTTCATCTTTTTCTAAACCGGTCGAACATAACGCGTTTCGCCGCGCAACGGAAGCTTACAAAAGAGGCTTGAAAAGAGAAAAGAGAAAAGAGAAAAAAGAAAAAGAAAGAGTATTCCCGAAACGAACGAATTAGAAAAGTCTACTCAGTTGTTGAGCAATACGTCCGATATACCGCTACGTTTAAATAACATAACATCTACTCGTATGTACAACTAAACTCTCGCATCGGCGACGAACGGAAAGCGCCGGGCGAAGCTTTGGTCGCTCGAATAGAAATTAAAAAAAAAAAGAAAAATGAAACAGTTGTATAAAAAATTAAATTATCTTCACGGTAATAAAATGTACATCACGCTGCTCGCGCGGATGCGACCGTGCCGGCGCGGCGGGACAGAAACGATACGAATAAATAAATTCTCTGACAGAATTCGAGGATCGAACGTAACCACGCATACATCTTGTTTTGGGCTACGCCCTCGCGACCGGTCGCACCTTCACAACGAAGACTCTTGATACATTAGAGAGAGAGAGTGAACGAAACTCGATGAGTATTACATGGTAAAATTAAAATGCATTGCACTCGATCCGTGCTGTACAATGATTAAAAACGAGCCGCGGCGACACGCCCAATGCACGCAAGCTTTACGACCATACCGTTCAACATAATCGGATCGCCTCGACGTTGCAACAAGCTGCTCGTGCCGTAGAACTAAAAAGTCTCGTAAAAATCTTATCTCTAAATCGTAAGAAAAATCCACGACTATGTTGAGCAGTGTGACCGAGTGGTCCTCGCACTAAAAACACTGATCGAAAAGCGCCAAATTGAAGACAATCTTCGGTTCGCAGTCTTCGCTGGAGATCTGTTTGCCAGTAATTGTTTGAAAAAACGGAGAAACGATCGTCGGAACTCGATCATCGGAACTCGATCGTTGGAACTCGATCGCCGGAAGCTGTTCGTGAACTCGGAAGAGGAATCGAAATACGAGATTGGCTTGAATTTCGCGATGGAAGCCGCCGAAAACCACAGCCTCGCAAAACAAAATACCGATCATCTTTCTTCACTGAGCGAAGATATTGCAACGCGAGACTCCGCTTGGTACAGGAATGCATCGCCGCCATCATGCAGCGAAACGAAAACGTATATAAAACGATAGTTCGATCTTATTGCAACGTCCACATCCTTCTTCTTCCCCTATGTCTCGTTACATATTAAAATTACGCCGAGGATCGTACGACCGAAAGCTTGGGAACGTTTCCACGACGAACATTCCGTTGCAAAGGAAACCTAACGCGGATGGTTCGATTTTTCGATCGTGCTTTCAGCTCGTTCTCACAAGAGACGAACGGAGACGAGGCAGCGGGTATGTTTGCAAGTTTTGTGATTTTTGTCCTTCAAAAAACGTAACGGTTTTATCGTTTGATGGAATCCTGTCTCTCTCGATAACACCGAAAAATGACAATGAAAAATGATTTGGCACAAGGTTCTAACGTGTACGTGGAGGCGGTGGCGCCATCCTAGGAGAATCGCGTCTCCGCTGAGAACCGCGTCGTCTCCGTTCGCCTGTGTTTTTAATTTAGAATTGAATTTTTACATCCTGCTGGAGACGAATACTCTCCTCCTCCTCCTCCTCCTCCTCCTCCTCCTCCTCCTCCTCCTCCCCCCCCCCCCCCCCCCCCCCCCCCCCCCCCTCTCTCCAGCCAATTTATCTGTACAATTTACTCGCATCGCATTTTTCAACTGACGCGCGAATCGCGATCGCTTTTCGGCTCGGAGACGCGCGACGCACGTATTTACAGTTTTACAAAATGAATTGTGTCCTCCCCGTCGAACCTCTCGCATAAATCCATTGAAAAACTGTACGGTCGACGAACCAAAATTTGAATGAAAACCCTCGTACGCTCCTCGACAAGCAGACTTCCTGAAAAATCGCGCAAAAGATTTTTCACATTTTTCACCCAGTTTTGTTTTACAATTCGATTCCACCAATTAAAAGTCTGTTCATAATCTCGTTGATTAAATTACAACACCATCACAGATAAAGAAAAGAATTTGTGATATTTAAAACAAAATGGGTGAATTTTGAATCGGGAGATGTACGAGGATTGAAAAATAAAGAAGAACAACCGCTTGGGGCTTTCGACGGAAATCAAACGACCGTCCAATCGATTTATATACAAATAATGTACATAGAGGGTAGAGCTGATGTCTTGTGGGATTTTGGGCCACATGCTCGGGTTAAAAATAACGGAGATGTATTTTTCTGTCGATTACATCTTGCGGTTTACCCTATCGACGCGGTTGCCCTGAAATGTACCGTCGTTCGATCGATAAACCCGATACCGTGGCGCAAAAATACATTCGACGTCAGCTCTGCCCTATATTTATTGGGTTCGTGCATAAATCCTGTCGCTTATGTCTGTAATACAGCTTCACGCAATCATTTGTTATATATGTGTTGCATCATTTTAAAATTCTACTCTTCCTCTTCTAAACGCGTCTTGAATCTTTTTCATTCGGTTAAAAGATCGCTTTGAGCGCAACTATGCGGTATCGAATTGATTAGAAGCGACAGAAACTTTTAAACAAATTAAACAATTCGCGACGCGTTTGAAAGAGTATGAACAGAAGTTCGAAATTATAGAAAATACATGCAGAAGAAAAGTTTATGTTGAAGTTAAGACAGGATATAAGCATCGACGCAATAATCTGCAGAGGATAGAAAGAAATCCAGAAGCCAAAGCTTCCGCAACAGGTTTCGTGGACACGAGAACCGCAGGACTCCGAGGCTCGCTGTTTTTCGCATCGGGAGGACTATACGACTGCGGATCTTCATGCAAATTCCGATTTTCACATGTTACCGTATGAAAATCGGGACAAGGCAGAAATCCCTTGCGCCCGGTAGAATATTCCTCGTGGTCAACGTAAAATAACTAAGCCTAATCATATTTTGAACGTACGCGTTCGCTCCTGCATTCTCCACGGATTCAACTACGCGACAAAGCGCATAAAGATCCGCAGTCCGATCGATGAAATAGCCGGTCCCAGTCCTTCGAACAGATGCAACGCTGAATGCTCTCGGCTGGCCAATTTCAATATTACAATATAACGATGCATCGTTACGATTCGATTCCCCGATTAGGGAATTCCACGATATAATTAGCATATATCACGAACCGGGTGATGGTGCGCGGCGTAAAATGAAACGAAGGTTCGCCGCGCGATTAGAATCACATTTCGCTCGAGTAGAGTTCGAAAGGTCAACAATCTTCCTCCTGGCCGTTCGGCGTCTCGAGGCAAGATCACAGAATAAGGCGCATCGTCACCCACGGTTTTCTATATACTATACTCGTATATTTCTATACGATCGCCCGTCGTTTGTCCCTTCGTTCTGTCTTATCGCTAAATGCAGGTGGAGTCCGGGTGCTGACTGGCGGACTTCCGAGTCTTCTTCGGCTCCTTCGTGGTCAATTCCTGAGAAGGCCTCCGCGGACTGCCCAGTGTAACTAACGCAGACGCTACTGCTAAGCCGGCGCTCTGGCCGGCCGGCGTGTACGGTTCACCGCCAGTAGGCAATCTGACTAGCAACGACAGGACCGCGGCTCTGTTGCCGCAACAGGGCTCCAACGCGATCGGACTAGGGGCATCCTGAAAACATTAGCCAATTTAGAACAAATCCATCCATGAACCCTGCACAGTGGCCTAAACGAACTGGCTCCGGCTGAGCAAAAGCTACAGAATCGGCTGGAGTCAAGATATAATACGGATATAGATATCTAATCTATATCCGTATTAATCCGTATTAATTCTTTAAAGTAGATGATCAAGATGCAAACCTTTTTCTTCTTACGGCAATTGGTCAGTTCGGACTCGCTCCGTTCCGAGTCCGAATTGCTGACGTCCCGCCTCTCGATTTCGACTAGCACTTGGCTGAACGGCCTGTTCGCCATCTGCTCCATCTCTACAAAGTGTCTCTGTCTTCTTCTGTACATGTCATACTTTTGTTTAATCTTCCAGAGGACTGCGGCCACCAATAATAGAGCGAGGAAGCACCTGGGTGGTGGCATGTAATCTCTAGTTTACAAGTAAGTACTGCCTGAGGCTTAGGACAACACAAAAGCGTAGACAATTTTGAAGAAGAAAAAAAAAGAAGAACAAAACTCTCGATCGAATATTATTCTCCCCATCGTCGTTTCTCTCTTGTGCGAGACACAGATCGAAAAAAAAATAACACGGTTTTGAATACACTCTATAAGATTTAGTTTCTTTTCTCGAGGACGAAAGTGTTTTAGATACTCACGTGCAAAATGTGATGAAGAACTGTTGGAGATTCAGCTTGGAATACTGCGAGAAGGAGATCTGGATCCACACCGGTGGCTGAAAGTCGTACACGTAGACGTAGAACGTGGTCAACGTGTTGTTGTCCTCGCTGCCGAAACTGTAGTCCGCTTTGCTGAAACGGTGCTTGTACATATTGGTCGTGCAATTCGCGCCGAGCAGCAACGGTATCTCCGGTGTGTTCGCCTTTTTGATCGTGACATTCATCTTGGCGAGAACGGAACACGTAATGGAAAACTCTGCGTCGATGTCGGGCTTAGGTGGCGAGTTCTTGAAGTTGATGGCTCTGTACTGGCGATCCTCTTTCTTGCTCAAGTTGAACGTGAATTGGTAATCGATCGCCAAATCGTCTACGAAAAGAAAAATATTCGTTGAAATGGGAATTTACATAATTTAGATAACTAAACTTCGGATTTTTATGGAAAATAACAATTGTCAACGTTTACAGCAACCCATAGAAGCCACAAAGACACGAATTGAAAAATGTATAAAATCCGCAGTATATCGATAAGAGTACACGGGTTGGTAACGAATTCGGTCACTCACAAAAACACGATCCCTTGTTTGTAGGATCCCCGTGGTAGAGACTAGACACGTCGCATCGCTCGCAATGATCCCCAATGATGCCTTTCGTCGTGCAGAAACACTTTCCCGTCTCGCTGCTGCATTGTGTGCCTTGATTGTTGCAAAAGCAGGCTGCAACGGAGAAGTCTAATTGAACGACCGCTCGCCATCGACAGGTTCGACGACAGACCATCTAACGATTAAGGTAATTTACGTTGGCAAGTCGCTCCGTTCAGGGGGTTCCCGTAATAGCCGGGTATGCATTTGTCGCAGTGAGACCCATACGTCAAATTCCCGCATGGCTGGATGCACACGCTGCTATTTGGAAGACACTTGCTGTGGCCATTGCATTGACAAGCTACAATCATCGTTTAGAAAACGTTAGAACTTTGCGCCACCGTTTAACCACATTTCCTCTACTTTAATTTGCGTTTAACCCTGCCGAGTTCGCGGGCTCTCTTTCTACTCGTTGACAATTTTCCTTTCTCGAGACACGCTACCCCAACAGTTTTTAAGAATCTATAATTCATAATGAAAGATTTCTTTAAAAATTTGAAACCAAGGTAGTACCATTTTGAATTGCGAACCAACAAGTTGAATCGTTTGTTTTGCGACTATAGTTTCGACCGGTGATCTTCCGAAGCGAAGATGTGACTGTGACAACTATTACGAAACACTGTGGCCTTGACTTACTAGGACATTTGGTAAAATACCACCGTTCAAACGGACACGTGTCAGCGCTTTTACTGCTAGGACCTCGTGCTCCGCCTCGCAAACACAACCCCTTTCCGGTTCCAGAACCATCGTCGCACCAGCCACATCCAAGATCCGAGCGACACGCCGCGCAAGACGAGTAAAATGTACACCATTCTTTCCCCGTCTCGGTGGGACGACACTTGGTGTCACTCGTAGTCCATTCTCGGCATTGTCCGTAAGGGAAGCTCGCTAGGTATGCATTCGTGTCGACGCATTTCCTCTCGTTCTGGCACCAGATGCAATCCGACTCCGTGCAGTTCTTGCAGGAATTGTATTCCACGCATGGACCGCGGCAGGTTTCGATGGACAAACGCTGCGCTTGGATAGTCCCGTTCAAAATGGTCACCTGCAAAAACCATCCCCCGCTGTAACGCCTTTCCTCTGTATACGCTACATTCTAATTTGTTAGAAGTTAGAACCATCGCCTATTTATCATTGGATCCAACAAGAAGATAAACGTTGATCTCGAAAGAATAGGTTCGAAAACACTGGATACGTAATAGAAAACATTGGATACGCAAGGAATTTGATCTAGCCATACAACGGGGCGGCGTTCTCTTCGCATACTTTAGGATCCGCTCGTTCAAGATAAACGTTCGTCCCTTTATCGATCGATGGTTTTGCAATCGCACCGACCTCGCGAGCTTTAGAGTGGGGCTTGCACCGATCCGGTCCGTTCGACCAGGACCAGATGCAGTGGGGGTTGCTAGTGCACGCGTGGCACGTGTGCAACTGCAGACACTCGATGCCGGTATGGGCGTCGCACTGCTCCAGATCCCTGATCGCCTTTGTCGGCGGCGCGTTCGCATTGTCCCGGCATATTTCGTGCGAGCAGGTTTTCCCGCACCAGACGCAGTTGTAGGAGGTCTGCACGCATGCCATGCAGTCCGAGAGCACCTTGCACAGCTCTGTGTGGGATGTCATGCCACGTGGCGGCGTGTCGTCCAGGCATCTCATGTAGATCCCGTCGTGCATATCGTCGGCCATCAGAAAGTGTCGCGGTATCGAGGTGATCTGCGCACACCTGTTCTCGCGCTTGTCCCAGACACACTTCACTCCTGTTCTCGAGTTCAAACACTGGATCTGGTTCGTCAGATGCTCGCAATTCCCCGGCGTGTATCTGTTGAGACGACCATAGATTAAAACTGAATTCCTAGTCCAGAATGGAAGAGAAGAAATGGCAAATGTTTTTCCCTGACCTGAGCATGTCGGACAGCATCTGTCCATCGAATCCCCCGTAAATATACATAGACTTCTCGAAGACGGTAGCGCTGTGCCCGTATCTAGGCAGATCGGTGATTTCCTTGGGCATGGGGAACTGGTGCCACGAGTCGCAGGTCACGTCGTACGCTATGGTGTCCGCGGAGTAACACCTGGTGCCGTCAGAATGATTTGTATCGTTGTGCATGTTGCCGCCGAAGACGATCATCAAACCGCCAGAGACGAATACGGCCGTGTGAAAGAAACGAGCGGATGGCGCCGAAGTGAGCAACTTCCACTCGCGATAATTCGGATGATAAGAGAACAATCTACTGGTCAACACCTGCGTGCTTTGGGACTCGGACACGTAGCCGCCGTACACGTAGATCAGGTTCGTTAGGGGATCGTAAGCCGAAGTGTGGCCGTAGCCGCCTTTCACGGGAAAACCGATCGTTTCGACTATTTGCCATTCGCGAGTGCTCAAACAGTACTCCTGGACCACGTTCAGGTAGCCGTATTGAGGCGAGTAGCCGAAGATCACGACCATCTTCTCCTTCTTACCGTGGCTCTGCACTAGAGTCGCGGTGTGTCCAGCTACCTGTGTGAAGGATCGCGTTAGAAGTTAGAACACCATAATTCAACTACCGCGAGCGTTGAAATTCGATCATTTTAGAAAATGTTGTTCGAAACGATTAAGATATCACCTTTAGGGGGCCGCACATGGTCTTGTTGTTGTGGCAGTTATCGTGCACGGTAACGTTCTCCCAAACTTTGGCGGACACGTCAAACGCCCAAATCTCATTTGTCACCGTGGAATTCTCTACAATCCCGCCATACATGAATATCTTGTCGCCGAACAGCACGCACGAGTGAGCGTACCGGGGCAACGGAACTTTCTCCTCGATGCGAGGTATCTCCCAAACATTCCCATTGTAATCGTAAACGTATATCATCTTGGCACGGTGGAAGCTCTCGCCTCCGACCACGTACAAGGAATCCTTCCAAACGATGGAGCAGTGACTAGCCGAACCCTCTGGCGAGAAGTCTGTGTACGTCACGGTTTCCCAGAAACCTCTATCGCTCCTCTGGCTGCAGTCTGCGCCTGAATCATCAAAATTTCTCAGGATTAAGGCACGAACGACTCGCTATTCTCGTCAGACAACTCCCTGGTATACCGATGCACTGGAAACTTGGCTAGACAAATTCTTAGAGTCTAAGCTGCTAAATCTTTAGATTGTACGGTAAGTACAATCATTTTGTACTTGTTTAACGAAAATCATCATAACGAGAATGAAACATTTTCCTACACAAAATCAGAGGAGTTACAATAAACAAGATGAACAACCGTTCGGTTAAAATTCAGCGTGTCTTCAATCTTGTCGAGCATCGTACAATTTTTATTTGTAAGATCGGTGTGATCTACGAACTCCTTGATCCCCTGACCTACAGCCACAGTCCGTCAAGTTTAGTCGAATGCAGATCCGCGGATAGAGGCAAGTTGCAAAACGCGCGAACCCGTGAACTTCGGTTTCCACTCTGAGAATAACTTTCCAAGCGTGTCGGCGCGGCGGTTTTCCGTGCGACTGGTTTCGAGCCAAGCTTCCGGTAGTAGCCAGAGAAATATAAATGCATCCTCACCGTTGTAACCGTGGACGCAGTCGCAGTGGTGCGATTCGCGGTTGCATTCGCCCTGCCCGTAACTGTGCGAACAATTGTTCGGGCAGACTTGAACCTCGCAGGCCTCGCCGGTCCACGTGGCGTCGCATGTGCAGACACCGTCGATGCACACGCCATGCCCCGAACAGTCCGTGTGCGAATACCTAAGCAATTTTGGAAACTTTTAAAAACCACTGGAAATAAGTGGTTTTCTCAATTTTCATTTCCTTTGAAAAAACGATCCGAAGGGTGAAAACACCCTTCCAAAGGAATCGTGTTTTATCTTTCAGATTTATGATCGAACGGAAGAGGTTAAAGGACGCGCGCGACGCACGTGTTCGATCTGTATCTCGGTATAATCACCTGGCAAACACACGCTTATCAGGTGTACGGGAGTGGGCAGGGATAAACATTTGTTTAATCGATGAACAAATATCTTCGCTGCTGGGGGAGCGAACGACAAGGCTCCGATTTCACCGGAAAAGGAGGAGGAACACGGGACACGGAAAGATTTCAAGAAGAAAAAAAGAAACAGGAAAAAAGTGAACCAGCTGTTGCAGAAGACTTGTCAAACAAACCATTGTATGCGCCGCGCAAACACCCTCTCGGCGAGAAAAACGAAAGCGGAACTAGGAAAAGAGGAAGAGAGAAAGAGACAGGGTGGAAGCGCACACAAATAAATACGCTCACGGTCGGCAAACAAATCATCCTATCTGGTTGATCAAACAGAGAGACAAGAACGTATCCGTTGCGTACCTGCTCGGGCAAGCGTTGATCTTGTAAGTAATATTGAAGCCGCTCATGTTGTAGGCGACGTCCGAGTAGAAGTGCAGCAACGCGCTTCCGGAGCGGGCGATCACTTCCGGCACACGTCGCACGTGGTAGCCATCCTTGTGCATCAGGCCGGAAAAGACGGCCAGCAGCGGCGCCTCGACGCTGTCACCGTCGTAAATGTACAGGTGATCCCAGCCGCATTCGGTCGCGAACTGTTTCACGTGCATCCGGATCGTGTAGTTCGGGTTGCTCTCGATCAGCCAGGAACACTTCACGTCCGCCGAATAGTTCCCCACCCCGTCGTGGATCTGACCCATCGGCTCCGACAGCCTGCGAAAAACAAACCGTCAACCTTATCGTCGAAACCACCAAACGTTATCCTCCAAACCACTCGACACACATTTGTTATTACAAGTAACGCGTTCGCTACCGTCGCGAATTTAAACGAATTGTACGGAAAATTCTGAAGAAGAATAGGTTGATCTTGTTGGAGGGATCTTCGTCGCGACGCGTTGCAAATCTTCTTTATCCTCGCGGCGAAGACCGGCGAGGGCCGAGCGTTCTTGTCCGTTGTTTAAGCTTAACGCCACTTAACACGTTTGGAACGGTTTCCGCGAGAACGAGGCGAAACGCGATTAGACCGCGAATAAAATACGTTTTGCGCCAGGACGGAAGTCGCTTGCCTGGTGGAACAGTCTGTCGACTCCACAGACGACGACGAGGCTCTCGCCTCGGCCGTTAATGAGAACCCAGAGGCACCGGAAGTGCCGAGTCTGTAAACTGTAAACTGTAAACTGTAAAGGAACCGGCGACCTTCGCGAGCTCACGTGGCCCGGAACACGCTTCGAAAGAGAAAGTACCGGCACGGCACCAGGATGAATTTCCATCGTGGATGCGCCGCGTCGCCTACGAGTTCTGCGAACAACAGATTATGGAAAAGCGACGAGAAGGACGCCCGACAATATGCCGGAGAAAAATGCTCGGCGCCATCTTTCATCCTTTCAGCGGAAATGGAAAAAATCCCGATGAATACACTGACGATACTTTTTTATCTTCCTGTCGGTATACATGGGTTCAGAGAACATCTTTATTTGGTTCAAAAAGTATTTTTCCCATTTTCTCTATATTCCCGATTCGAAACCGAAGGGCATTCGCATAACACGAAAACGCGTAACGGTTCTCGCGTTCTTTGGTAAATTTTAATGGCGACGGGAAGTCGCTGAACAAGCGGTCTCGAGAGAAGATTAACACGCCTTATCACGGATCGTAAACAATACTAAAAGTAAGACAAACAGAGATTCGAATTGCCGAGTAAATTGCTGACAATCCTAGGCAAGAATCCGTGTAAGTAGACACGCCGAGCTTAAAATTGAAGTCGTTTATCAACGAAGCTTGACGCAGTCTTTTTGCGGTAATCGATCTTCGAATCTCCGCGTAATCGAATAGCAAAGCTATACTCAGGAATATCACGCAAAACAGTGTTATTTCGAAAAAAAATTCAGGAAAAAGATATCGCACGAGAGATGATAATTGCGCGTTGATAAACCTTGATAAATCCTGCGTCAGCGTCGCGATGACGCCGGAAATTAACATTAATCCATCACTGAGCAACAAACGTGCAATTTGCCGGGCAATTAGCGGGAAATTGTTCGTGACATTATTATAGTAGTTCTTCTCGTTACGGCTGGATCTGCTCGTGGATCTGCTAGAGATTCGCTGCGAAAGCAATAGATTTCACGAAAACTCGAGTCCAAACACAACATAATTCGTAGTAGTTTTGCTCGTCTAATTCGCGATTCAGTGTGTCCTCATTTTTCCCGTGTTTTCCCGTGTTTTCGCGCCGCTGGTCGCTGTCCGTTCGCGATCGGACGTATTCGCGTCGTCGCGTCGTAGTGGAGTGGCAAGAAAAAATGTATGAGCGCAAGAAAAAATGCGGCTGCAGAGCGTGAGAGAAGCGGATGCTCGATGAAAGACACCTGCGCGGCATTATCGGGCAAACGCATTTACAGGGATGATTGCGTCCCGAAAACGGATACGGCATTGTCGGTCGGCCGGGGAACGTTCGGGGAATAACAATATGTTCGGCTCCGACAACAACAGTGTTCACGGTGGTGAGCATAGAGTGAGAATAAAAACGGCCACAGAGAAAACGCGCGATACATACGCGAAAAGAGAGCCCAGGTGGATGTATGAGCACACTTTGCGTAACATCAATTCTGATCGGGGATTTACGACGCCAGCACGTGCCGCAGACGGGCCCGGCGATAGCGTCAACATCTCTGCGTGAAACATTATTACGTAAACAATGTGAAAACGGGTCGACAAGCTTGGAAACATTGGAAGCACGGAAGCATTGTTCGACCACCGTTCACGCTTTTCCCCCGGATTACAATTTTTCGGAACGTTTTCATTCCGTTGATCGAGTAGGCGTTTCAATCCCGGCTTCTCTCCGATCTTGTTAACCTAGATTGTTTCTTCTTTTCATGTTAATTGTTTCTTGAACAAGTAATCGTTTTATTCCGGTTTCTTTGCGATTGTTTCTTCTTGTTTTACTCGATTCAATTAAGATTTCAATAGTTTATATCAGTTGGATGAAAGCCAAAGTTTAAATTGCTGGAAGATGGTGGAGGAAAGTAGCCACCGATGGAACGTGTCTTTGGTTTTTCGAAAGTCATTCTTGTAAATCAGTTGCAACAAAGTAGATTGCTGTTTTAGAAAAAGTTGCTCGAAGAAAAATTATTGGATTTTAATGAGTTGCTTCAAGTCGATTTCACAATACAATAATCCCCGCATTTCTTAACTTTCGAGGGCTTCAATTGAAACTGGAAGATTGCACTTTACGATAAATGTGTATTCAGATTTATAAGAAGTAGATTATACCAAACATTACCGAAGATTGATGTCAATTTTAAATGTTCTTAACCAGAATTCCAAATCCAAAGAAAGAGAATCTAAAACACGGCGATAATCAGCAACCACGAAACGCGATCCAATGAAAAATCAATACATAACATATATTTAAGTGATTTGCCAAGCTCGCAACGCCATTGTTCTTCGACGTTTCTCCGGTGAATAATTCATCGGTTACCTCACGCGAATTGCGCGACAATCTCCCGCTGATTTCTTCTTATCTGAAATTTATTTTCCCGGCGCGGCGCGACAGAGTGTTTATTTACGAGCTCGGTGGTCTCGATCCCGGTGTGCTCCAAAGGGAAGGTTCAACGGTAATAAAGATGCATTCGGATCGTAGCTCGATCCGTAGTTTCTCTTTGCTCGAATTCGGACACAGTCGTGTAGGAAAATAATAGGAGAATATATACATATATATGTTATATACGCAATGGAAAGGATGACTGGTGTGGGCGTTCAAATGACAACAACTATTGACGGTGAAGCTGTCCGTCAAGAGTGCGATTTATTAAAGAAGTCAACGAACTGAACACTCCGAGCGTCACTGGAAAAGTGATCGCTCAGGTAATCTCTAGTCCTAAGGACCCCTTGTTGCCAGCGTTGTCGCTACCTGCACCCTCTAGATGCTCTGGGGTTTTTTACCTGGATAGTTATTCGATATTTCTTACAATCGGAAACGCAGATAACGCTGGTAATTGCGATGCCGGCTAGTGTAACGCTTGTCGGTGAATTTCGCAAAGACGGTTATCTTGTCGGGCATCGGTCTCGTTAGCAGAAAATAATATTCTTTCAATAACGAAGCCTCCCGATGAGTCACGGCGGCGCGCGGCGCGGCGGCGGTTCGACGACCGTTTGCTCCTTGCTTAAAACGTTGGCGTTAAAGCGAATTTACTTTCTTCTGCTTCCTCGCTTTGCATGTACGTCCCGAATAATTCATCGTCCACAATGAAAGTTGTACAGATTGTCTTCGTGTGAACGTTTCATCCAAAATCATTAGTGAATCTCTCTCTGTCTTCTCTGTGCGACAACTAACGAAACGCCCTAACAGATGTCCGATAGACTTACCTAAACAGTTCCAGCAAACGAAGGACTCGACTTGACTCGACTCGACTCGAGTCGGCTATTAAAAGAAACGCGGTAAATTGGAACAGAGAATGCGAGCGCGGCCCTCCGTGCAATGACAATAGGGAATTTATAACTATCCCCTTGAGACCTGGAACAATAAAACGACCGTTTTCTCTCTCTCTCTCTCTCTCTCTCTCTCTCTCTCTCTCTCTCTCTCTCTCGAGCGGACATGCCAACGTCTCTTGGCTCGCCGATGCGTTTATTGGACTATCTCTTAAACACTGACAATTCCAAGGAACTCGATTGAGAGCAAACTGCCTGCCGGAGACAACCATCGGAGGTGTTATTCTGACCGCGAAACCAGACGTTTCATTTGGTACTATCAGCAAACTGTTAGCTCGAACGGGAAGCTCTCCTCTTCATTTTTATTTGATTCCTTTTCTCTTGCCTCAGAATTGCTTTATTCTGTTGTAACATTATCCCAAGTCCTACTTGTGGGTCACAAGGCTAAAGTATCACAAGGTGTCTATCTACGTGGCTGTCTATTTGCTTATTTACCGTGTTTGTTACCGTCTACTATTATTCCGCGTTATATAGCAGCGTTACAACAAATGATCGTTGAAACAACGATTATATTCTAAAAATGTGATTCGTTCAGAATCTCACAACTTCAGAATATCCCTATTATCGTATTGTTCTATTTTTTACGAGACCAGTATAGAGGCATTAATCTATTTTCAAGCTCGAATGTTTATAAAACAGTTCAGATTCCACAGTATACGATGTTTATTAAATCGCTATTATACTCTAATGACATAATTCACGACTTCAGAAAGTTTCTGCTGAATGAAACAGGCACCGAGGTCTTCCTGTACACCGTGCACTGTACACGATCTACACACCTCCAGCTCTCATCAGAGCATAAATTATACCCGAAGAAGTAATTAGACGTGCATTTAATTGGTGTATAAAAAATCAATTCATTCCACGGCTCGCGTTATTCTCTTCCAATTACTTTTATAATAAGCACATAATAGTGGATTCAACCAACCAAGTTGAGTACAACCAACCAAAATTCATCGAGTGGAACGATATATGTATGAGCCGTTTGATAGATAACGAGAAATTAAGTAAAAGTCTTATGGGACGCGAAAATATTAATGGCGATTAAACCCTTTAGACGTGGTGTTAAGCCAAACAAATGTTGATTTACCCCGCTTTTGTCTTAAACGACTCTTATGTAAAAAGAAGTAATTGCTCTTTTGCTCGTCTACAGTCTACAGTCTAAAGCACGAAACTATTTCGCAATCTTAAAGAGAGCGTCTCGTCCTCTCATTCTACCAGAATACAAAAGCAATATCTGTGTTTCGAGGATCGACACAATTTGGTATTCTCACTGTGTCGCGTGAAGCACGGCACGCATTTTCTATTCGCTGTCGCAACACCGTATCGTTCAAAAATACATTAACAAATCGAGGGTACAATCAATAGTCCGATCATAAAATTATTCAAATTTTCAAGACCAACGAAATCAATGCGAATTTAAAGAAAGAATTCTTCCAGCCCGGGAATAGGTTCCGGACACTTTGGTTGTCTGGCTAACATTTTTAGTAGACTCCCGGAGGAAGTCGTAACGAGGTGTAGTGCTCCGAGATAACTGCCGCTCCATGCCACTCTGCGGATCCTTCTGTTATTATTATTACTCGTTATTGCGAGCTCTTTTGTTTCCTGCAAGCTTTGCCCACTGTGCGCCGAACGACACAAATTTTATTCGATCTTCCCGCCGCGGCGGTGTTTGCGCACCTCGTAACATTCTGTTCGATATCCCGCTACTTGTTTATCTTCGTTTTCGCGTTTATTCGCAAACAAACCGCGCCAGCAGGTAGCCCCGGCTCGATTTTAATTGTTCCTATTCCGATGTTTGCGATCGAGGTCGCTCGGTTAGCGAGTTAAATAAAATAAATCGATCTGGGAATCGCGGTATCGTTCGCGCATTCTCGTTCCGGCGCGGGTTTATGCAAAAATAAACTTTTGGTCGCGCGGTTATTTTATAAACGGTTTGTGCGTCGCGACGCCTAATTTCGTCATCGGCTAATAAAATCCAGTCCGAACAATAGAAAATCTGTTGCACATGGTCGATGCGATCGCGGTCGGTGCGGTGACAAACTTTTTATAGATTTTTTAGCGCGCTTCGGACGCGTTGAATCTTTCTAACTACTAAACCACGAGAGACGCGATAAAACGGATTCGAACCGTTTGTCCTATAAACCAGCAAATTTGATTAACTCTCATCCGTTCATCCCTCATTTTTCCAACTTAATTTGTCCCTCGGTGTCACGCTAACACGACCAGACTTAACGATCGCTATTTCCTGTATGGACCCTAGCATGCGCTAATCTCTACGCGTAAAGGCGACCGTATGGATATTAGTGGTTCAAATATAGAAAATAAAAGTGATAGATCCGGTGAAAAAATCGGACAACGTATTTTTCCTCTTGCGAGTCCCCTCGGTGCTCGAAATCTTTAAAAATGCATCTAGGCCGCGCAGTAGAAGCAGTAAAAAATTCATACAACGTTTTCCAAAGATTTCCCACCTTATGCAACTCGAATTTCCATTTTAAATGCACCTGGGCTCGAGCGCATTCGCGCGTCAGTGCACAACAGAGAAAAGGGGCGTACCGGGTCGTATCAAAGGTCGCGTGCCAGCTGGTGTAAAATTAAGCAAAAACGAGGCTGTGCTGTGCGGCGCGGCGAGGCAATCGATCGAAGTCGACCCCGTAGAATCAACAATCGCGTTTATCCCTCGACTCGATCGTATCGGTTCGGTTCGGTTCGGTTCAACTCCTACGATTTGAATCGAACGAGCGTTCGCGAGGTCGACAAGATGCCGAGCGTTCATCCCTTTCGTCCCGTCTCTACCCTTTGCAATCCTCTCAGGAGGCGACGCTCTGCCGATAGAGTATTATAGAAAGTTTTAGTCCCTTCATAATTCAATGATAGGATGGAGGATGGATAAAACCGAGCGCGAGCTACCGGGAAACCGGCACGGTGCCACTGATTGCACCGTGGAAGAGTAACGTGGACGGGAAGACGTACAAGTTCTCCAATTTTCGCCCGAGGAAATTCAACCCGTAGATTTCCAGAACAGCTAGCTAAGCTCGACCGAGCCCGAATTCTATTTGAGACAACGAACGCGATCGTGCACGCTGCGCTGCAAAAACTGCTAACCCTCAGTCTGTTATAGTCGATGATTAATTAAATCAGAGTTGCAGATGAATCACGTTCCCGTACGGCGCGGCGCGGCGCAGCCGAGCTCCAAAGCCAGCATGTACCCAACGAGATGGCGAAATTCGAAAGCGTTCTAAATGTCACCTCGTCCATGAAGTCGCCTACTCTTCCTCCATGAAAGGATGACGGCGCGGCGCATCCGGAGGATCACGGATCCGTCGGCTCTTCCGCCATCGTTCGATCGGTTTCGAACAGGTTAGCCACCAGGCTAGGCGGACGAAACCGGCTTCGGCGACCAGAACCGGTACAATTCCGGCTGGCAGACTTTTTACGAATTCCTCCTGTGTCCATCGAGAGACCTGCGGTTCACGTTGGCCAATCCTTACGTCTCCTCTCGATGCTGCACCCGGATCGATACGCGAAATTCCACGGAATCGATGCCTCGGCGCGACGATCACCTTCGAATCGCTCGCGCTCTTCTGTCTACGATTCTGTCTGCGATTCTGCCCGATTACACGAATAACGGGATTATTTCTCCCTCGAAGCTGCCGCGTCATTTTACCACGTTTTTATTAGCTTGCTTTCTTGTCTGTTTGTCTGTCTGTCTGTCTGTCTGTCTGTCTGTTTACCACGTTACCCGTACAAATTTTGCAATTGATTTTAAGCTAACTTCGCGAGGAGCTAGAGACTTGAAATTTTAAACATAGTTCAGAACTGGATGACAATGCAATATTAAAAGAAAATTTTTTTTAAAAACTGTACGTTTAGGAGATAAATAATTAGGTTTGACCGGGATTCGAACCCGGGCCTCACTAAATACGCTCGGTAGTGGTAATACGTCATTGGTTCAGCGATAGCCAATCCGCGCGATAGACTACGACTCATCCCCATTTCACTGATCCACTTCGCAACGAAGGAGCTTAGTGTGTTTTCGTACGTGGAGATAAACGATTTCAACGTCCGCTGTTCGTTCTCGCAACCGCTCGCGTTTGTCTTCCATATTTACGCGTGTGAATTACATTGACTTTATTGGTGGTTTGAAAGCGGTAATTTACAGTAAGCGCAGAGAGTGATCCAAGTATTAAGTATTGCCGATGATTTTACTTGGAGCGAGGTTTTCTGTCAAAACATACAGTGAGTGTACAAAGTGTTCATATACCTTTTAAAATAGAATAATTTTCTGATACATAATTGTACCAAACGACTTGATTTTTTATAATCAATTAGAAGCAATGATTTACGAAATGATATGCAAAAAAGATTTTCTAAAAATTAGCTATTAGCTATTAAAAAATCCCAATCACAAATGTTCAGGACTATCTGTATGAGGTTAGGAATCTGAATGGGGCTTGATAAAATTATTTTAGTCCGTCTTAAAAACGTAGTATTTTTTTAATTTTTAATCCTCCGTCGGCGATATTATCGTATATCCGGCCGATATCGGTAATCTCGCACAGCGCCACTGGTCTTTGCGGCTTTTCTTTGGCTCTCACTGCCAAATTTCTGCGGTAAACTATCTGTGCTCCTGCAACTAACCGAATTTAAGGTATGTATCGAGGAAAATCGTTTCTGACGGCGCGGCGCGGCGCGGCGTTGTTGGGGAGAGCGCAAAGCTCTCGCGAATGCCCATTAATCCCGGCTTAAACAGATCCAATTGGTTCAGAAGAGTGATTACACCCATAATCACGGTAATTAATCCTATGATAAGGTGAACGCGAGGACAGCCTTAGCGCGTTCACCGGTTATCGATTCGGTTATCCCTACGCTCTTCGCGCGTCCGTATCGAATTCGCAACCTGGTAACACGAGCGAACAGTGTCGCAATCGTCTAGCGTCTAGCCGATATATCAAATACTTACCGAGATAATGAATAAACAGTTGCTCCGCGGTTTGTACAACGAAACGTCGTTACCCTTGACAATCGCGACGCTCCGCGCGAGGCCATTCGTCGCAGCCATCTCGAAATTACACCGACTCGCGAAAGTATTTCTATACTAATCATACCGGTAGATCGTAAAATTCTGCTCGTCGCGTCGGTAAGAACGTGCCAATTAGCGAGCCTTAATTAGTCCTTCCTGCAAAGATTATCGATCACCTTCGTGTCTAGAACGGAGAGAAAATTTCGGGTATCATCGGCTATGTCAGAGATTAGGTTTTACACATATTTTTCTGACTCGTTAAAGAAACTAGTTTAGCGTTACATGTTAATGTTCAGATCGCCTTGAGATTGCGAAAAACTCACTTGTACCAATCACTTTTTACCATTTTGCTGACTAAGAAGGACAAATTGACTCGTCATTTGCTAGACTTTGTCTCCCGATGATCGTTTTGCTTCCCGCAATTATGTAATGATTTTATAGGAATCTACATATATTATTATATTAATATGTGATCTAGTTCTCCGAGTGACCGATCTCTTGCGTGCGAGATTAAATTTTTACCAACTTATCTAACTTTTAACAAACGAATTTAGTGCACCGATCTCCCGTATAAAGTGATTGAAAAAACTGATTTAAAAAACCCTTATTTTAAGTAACGTTTCAGCACGGTGTAACGCAGTTTTGTATGCATCGGGGACACCATGTATAGCCAGCAGCCATACAGGAATTCCATGGTCAACGGACCGCCATAGTTCCAGATACGAGGCGGACCGGAATGGGAATTAATAAGCAGAATTCAAAGGCCGCTTTGATCGTTTATTAGGCCGCTCAATAATAGACGGGAAAGGAGAGAGAGGGAGAGGGGGTACACACAGGTGCGAAACGCACAAACGGACAAACAAAAAGCCCGCGTACGGCTGCCTCATAATTAGCAGCCCTGAAATTGGTACACGCCACGGAGGGGGGAGCCGGACTAACTAATCAACATTGTCGCGTCACCGCTCATTGACCATCGCACCCTGCGGCTGCATCGTGTTTACATTTCGGATGAGCAAACTTATCCGATTCACCGACCGAATCGGACACGGTTCTAACAATAAGCGTCACCGGGTAGAACGATGCTCGTTTTTTGTGCCGCTTGAAATTATTAGACTGCGGATCTTTAGGCTAACTCACATTTTTATAGACTACGCGGCTCTATAGAAATTCCCATTTTTCCCAGGTTACGCTGCAGAAACGTTCGGTAAATTTGTCCGAGTTCCGCGGGATCGTTCGGATCAAGATTGATAAATGTACTTGATCGGTGCGCGCACAAAACAGAATTCGATTGTTCCCTGCGACTGCGAACGTCGATTCGATCGAGAGTATATCTTATAATCGCAAACTTAACCTGGATTCGTCGTCGAAAAAGAAGAAGTCGTTTGAAATTTTCATCGTGTACTCGTGAATAATTGACGCTGGAAATAACCGCGCCTCCGGGGATCCGCATTAACACGAACTTACGGCCGCGAACAAAACACTATGAGACGAGAGGGTGCGTTCTTGCTACGGCTACGGAGTGCACGCGCGTATACACGGTATCGTGTTTCAAGTGCAAAAGAATTCCGAGGGGTCTTCCAACCCTTAGTGCAGAAAAATTTTATTTAAAAATTTGTCTTCGTTCTCTACTATTTCTCTAATTTCCGGCCTGTTTAAACAGAGGGAAAATACTAAGTGGGATTTTATGCATTTTTGACGAAACTAGCTGTGTTTATGAGAAAAATTGAGAAAAATTTCAGGATATCGATGCGTTTAGCTTCAGCTCGTTAAGGAAGAAAGAAATTTTTATTTCGTTTCTGCTTCTTGCTATTTGCAACACACATGCTAAATCAGAATAACTTTTTTATAAATGGACCAATTATAAACGACTTCAATTTTTCTGGGAAGCTAAAAGCATTAATTTAGTCGATGACGTGGAACGTATGAAAATGTTGGAAAAGTTATACATATTTGCAAAATAGCAAATTATAAAAATTTCATCGAAATTTGTCAATTGGTTCAATCAGACTGCGGATTTACTACAAAATCAAATAAATACAATCATTGTATCATTGTCTCTTCTATATCGTAGAAATTTCGTTTGAAACCTTTTTTCGTATCAGCTAGAATTTTGAAGTAATGGAACATCGCGACGCGACCGATGCGTCGCGATTCGAAGATCGTTGCGCTTAGGGTCGTTTGAAGAACCACCCTTGACAGTGTCGGGAGCCGGTGGTTTCCCAGTCAAGTTTAAAGCCGGCGAATCGATCCGTCGTAAAATCTAATCCCAGCACCGGGAACAGGCTTGGTACACAGTGGCGGCGACGGTGACAAGCGACGGTGACAGGCGACGACCTAGCCGATCACCGTTATAATCGCGAGTGTCCTGATTAACTCTGTCCCAGCGCGAACCCGAGTCCCCAGACAATGACCGGGACCGGATTCCCCTTTCGAAAGGCTGCGAAACGAGCAATTAAATCCGAGGAAGCCGCATGCACGCACGTTCTCGCGCTCTGCCGATTATTTACGTGTCGCGTCGGTTGAATGGGGGGAAGACACGTTGACGGCTCGGCGCGGCGCGGCGCGGCGCGGCGGACCGAGCAATAAGTATTCGTTGGTGAATCACGAACTTGGCGAGACGCTCGCGAGAATCGTGTACCGTTGCTTAATCTGCACGTTAAAGCGTATCGACGCGACGCGCGCGAAATTCCGGTGTTGCGCGTTTCCTGAACACTTATGCGATACCTGGTACGCGAGGATGCGGTCAACTTGCAGAGTAAACTGCGTATCGAAACGCAATTCTATGCAGTTCCTGTTGCGCGCTTCTTGGCCTCTTACGCGATTCCTAGCACGCGAGGGTCCAGTCTAGTCGATCTGTCGACTAGACAACGGTGATAGGAAAAATTAGTTGACTTGTGCTTAACCTGTACCGTGATTCGCAGCGTATAGACGTGCGCAATTGCGAGCTTTTGTGCATTTCCTGGACGCTCGAGAGGTCCGTAGCACGCAAGGGTCCCGGTCTCGGTTCCAGTCGTCGATACGCCGATATGTATTTGCAGGTCTACGGCGGTAGGTTTTGTCGGTCCAGAACTCGTTGGGCTTACCTGACTTTTCCGCCGCAGAACTGGCAGGCAGTGCCCTGCCAACCCTCGTGGCAGACACAGGTGCCATTGACACAGTCGCCGTTGACGCAGCTCTCCGTGTCGCAGGTCGTATTCGTCGCGAGCGACGTCGAGGAGGAGGAGGCGGCAGCGGTTACGTGCACCACCCAGCAGATCAGCACCGCCCACAGTAACGGCCACGGCACCGCGATTACACCGCACTGATCCCGTATCACCTCACGGCACTGGCCCCCTTTCCGACGGTATTTCGATTTATATAGGAACAAAAACATCTGCACGACCTCTGCCATTTTGATGGGCTTCCATGTCAGAGACAATGGCCGACGGCGACCCACCGAACGAGACACATACGGGCGCGGGCACCACTGTCTCGCGCGTCTCGATGCAACTCGCTCTCTCGCCTCGCCAAGCGCCGCGCCGCTCCGATCGTCGAGAGTGCGCGCCTGCCACCGCGCGGATCCCAATCCCAATCCCACTGAATCCCACGGTCCACGGTCCACGGTCCACGGTTCACGGTTCGGAGCAATCACGGCCACGGACCGCTATGTTCCACGGATGCTTCCACTTCTATACAGATCCGTCACTCGAAATCTCCACCGACCATCGGCCATCGGCCACTGTCGGCCACCGTTCAACAGCCGTTCACCGGCTATCCAATAGTTCGAATGACCCGCCGAGCCACGGCGCTCGGAATGCCGCTCCGATTGGCGCGCGATGCCCGCGAAATTCCACTTTCACGCTAATCCTACCGCGACCGGTTTCTTAGAAAACAACCTATACCAGTCGCGTTTCCTGCTCGGTACAGTTAGCGTTCGACTTACCACGATTCGATAGCCTCCTTATTTTATTTATCGTTTTACAACTATCGCAGTTACGAACACGCTTACGCGAGAAGCGAATAGATTTCGCGATTCTAGCACGTATCGCGACAAAAGCTCTAACAAATCTATACGACTCAACCTTAGACCATAATATGGTCTAAGGACTCAACAACTTTGTAACGCTCGATTGCAACTGTGCTCCGCCATCTTCTTTCGAAGGGTCCGTAGCTCCATCTAGGATTAAGTACTCGAGTTTCTAGCCAATTGGAGTGAAACTGTTTTCCGCTAGATGGCGCCGTAACGTGTTTTGTCGTAGCGGTTTATTTGAATTTGGTAAGTATTGCAGGGGCCTGAAGGAACGTTTTCTCCAGTCTTTCTTTTCGAATCTAATTGAACACGTTACCAAAAGTTCAACCGTTCTACTTTCATGAAAAAAGCTAGACACCTTATTTTATACGTCTGTAAAATCAACAATTTTTAAGATTTCGATCCGCGAAACGGATGACCGACCCATAACGAATGCGTGAGAGAACTCTCCCTTCCATTCGTCATTTCCTATTGAAAGTAGTGGGAACGATTCACGGTTCGAAGTAGTGGGGTTGATAGATTACCTCGATAATCGTTTCACATTGCAGTCATGTTGGGTGTACAGTGTACAGTGTACATCGTGACCGTGTAACGTCGGTAACAAAGCCAACTTCGCTCGGTTACATTGCTCTATTCGATTGTCCGTAAGCTTTCACCGACGATTGTGGCAGCGGCGACGGCTGCCATGTTCGTCGCTCCGTGATTTTCCCACCAATTTTTGCACCAGAACACGCGAAGTTACCGCTTCGCGAGTAACACCGCAACGCAACTATGGGATACTAATTGCGTGACATATGTCGAATGATCATTGAAGTTTTATAGTAAGTCGATGCTTCTATACTGGTTCGATTGTAAAAGACACGTTATCCTATGCGCACGAGTTACATATCTCTCCTGTACTACGTGGTACACCAATCTCGCTATTCCCGCTACCTTGTATCCACAACACTAAATCTGCCACTGTCGAATCACCGGTTTTTTATTTTACAAATACTGGAATTATACATAAGCTTCCATGAACAATTGTTCAATATTTTAAAACAATTTTCAAATCCTGTAGTTGTGTAGTTCTGATTGTTAAAAATTTTAAGATTTTAAGATTGAATGTCTTGAGAGAAGCGAAAGAAATTTTCAAGTATCGTTTTATCGTTACTTCTTGGTTATCAGATAAGATTTCCTCTCCAAATCCTGTGTCTAAATCCCTGCCGCCCCCCCCCCCCCCCCCCCCCCCCCCCCCTCTCGTCCTTGGAAAGAAGAAACAAATTCTTCAAAACGATCTTGATACTGTCGCGTTGAAAAATGGCAGGAAAGAAGGGGAAGAAGAAGAAGGTTGACGAGTACCAGCTTCGTAGAAGTTTAAGGGACCAAGCACGAAGGAGTGAATTAGAAGACATGGCCGAAAAGAGGGCCGAGTCGGAAAAAGATATATCCGCATATGCGGAAGCGATCAGAGTCGGCGGTATCGAGGGGTAAGTCTGAAAGGGTCGGACCCTACATTTGACAAAATTTGTGTAATTATTGGAAAATCGGAAAGAAAATTCACAACCGATGCCGTTAATCGAAAGAATTAATCAAAGCATCGTTTATCGATGCTTATCTAAGCAGACAAGACACGAAACGATGTTCTTTTATCGACAAACTTTTCTTTCGCTTATCGATCGTGGAAAGACTTCCTTGAAAAGTTGCAGCGTCGTAATCGCAACTGCGTATATGTTTATCGTCAACTTGAATTTCAGATTAGAATTATTTGTCAGTCGCGCGCTATCGATATCGCAAAAATTAATTTTGGTGTTCTAACTCGACCACCTCAGATAATCAGCTTATATTAGAGTAGTAGAAGCGCATTATAATACGAATGAAACTGGGGTTCTACGATTAGATTATATTCTCTCGATTATTGAGTAAGAATGAAATATTTTCACTTGGACTACCTTCAGCGGCTGTACTCGCTCTACTTTGATAATCATGGACGGTGAAGGGGGACCGCTGACAGAGGTTGAAGGGCCAGAAACTAACTATTGGGTAATAGTAATAATAATATATATTTTGGTATTTGAAGAAAATTCTTCTACTCCTCCACTACATTCGCGGTTATCAACTATGTTAACGTTAAGTAGGTTTACGCATTACTAAAACTGACATTTTACGTTGCTTCATAGAAATAACGAGAATATGTCTATCCAAATTTTTAGCCTTTCTTTCAATAATATATACCGAAAGAAAAAAATTTGTTGAATAATTCTTCCTGGTTGCATCTTCGCAATCTGAATAATCATAAATTGAAAATATTAGAACGCCTCCCGTAAACCTAGCGTTAAAATAGGGCCATCCATTTGGTGTGAAATGACCCGACAATTTCGTCGCTTCTGCACTGAATCATTTACATTTCTCACTCAGATTCTGGGGATAGAGGAAACAGCGGCTAGGATCAGCGCGATGGTTCAAAGAGGAAAAGAAAGTTTGGGTATACCTGAAACGGTTCCCTTGAACGCCCTAGTGAGTATCTCGAGAGCTTGCAAGGAGCTTCGAAAATTTGCCTCTGTCATCAGGACACTCGATCCGCACAATATAACCTGTCTTTTTACAAACGACTAGGGGCTATGTCTTAGCGGATGCGAGGATGAGACCAACCTCGTTCTTTTGGAAACGATGCGCGAACAATATCCTAATGCAGCGAAAGATTATTTTATTGGTTCGGATACGTTGGGTGGTCTGAGGACTGCCTCCGATAACGGCGGAATCGTTCTGATCGCTGGAACTGGCAGTAATGCAATCATGATTAACACTGATGGGACAATTATGAAATGCGGAGGCTGGGGACACATCATGGGAGATGAAGGCAGTGGTAGGTAACAAAAAATTAAGAAAATTCTCAGTCATTCGTCGCTTTTTTTCCACAATTTCCTGTTTCTCTTCCACAGAAATTTATTAAACGCGCAGTTTCCTTTCATAACAATGCGCCAGCGCTCGGAATTACTTACTCGCGACGTCTCCCGGCCGCGCGTTCTAGTTCTCCTAGGACCACCACGGGAGACGGGAAGCGAGACTCGCGGCCGGATCAAGGGGGGGCATAGCCTTCGAAAATCGGCCGTCGCGAGTAAGTAATTCCGAGCCCTGCCCTACGCCCTACGTGTATAATTATAATCGCGTATTAGTTCGTTCCTCCCCTCGCGTATGTTTCATTAAATAAAACAAGTTTCTCTGGTTTTGGCTAGCTTCTGAAATCAGCTGTTCTATTTTATAAATGATTAGGTCAGTGTAAAAGTTTCTGCCCAATTTCGTATTAAAATACAACAATGAATCGTGCTGACCTAATACTTTACTCTACTCTGCGATATAGTCTGACGTTATTCGTTTTAGTAGTCCTGTGTAAGGTAAAATTGTATTTTTAGCTTACTGGTTAACCCATCGAGCCTGTAAATACGTCTTCGACGACATCGACGGTCTGTTTCCCTCTCCGGAACCGATCAGCTATGTATGGCCAGCTCTTAGGAATTTCTTCAAGGCGACGGATAGGACAGACATGTTACAACATTTGTACAAGGATTTCGATAAAAGTAAATTTGCAAGCTTCGCCGTGGAAATCGCTAAGGGCTGCGAGAAAGAAGACCCGCTTTGTCTACACCTGATGAAAGAATGCGGGGTGCTACTTGCTAAACATATCGTGGCTTTGGCGAACAAGGCTGAAAGGGTAGACTAAATGATTTGCATGCAGTAGAAAATAGATACATACAATACATTATTGTTAAACTGTATCCTCTTATTCGGGGGAGTCCACAGGGTAATATTACTATGTCGATCAGAACCACCTAACTATCGCTGTTAAAGCGGAAATCTGGAAAAATTAAAATTTCTTAAAAAATAGTATCAGAATTGATAGAAGCAGCTAAGCAAGAACAGCTAGCGAACCTCTATTATCAGAACTTGCTATCCAAATTGCCTTGTCCACCAACATGTTTGGATAAGCAAAGTTCTACCACACTCGAAAGAGTCGTTCGCTTCCTGTCCTATGTTCAGTCTTATGGTAGATGCGTTGCAATAAAAGAATTCTGTTTTTTAGGCAGCAAAGTTAGCCCAGGGTGGTCTGAAGGTAATCTGCATTGGTTCTGTCTGGAAATCGTGGGAGTACATCAAGAACAGTTTCCTCGATGAGATTCACGATTCGGATGCATTGGACGAGCTAAGTTTGTACCGTTTAACAGTCTCAGGAGCCACAGGTGCTTGCTACCTAGCTGCCGAAAAAATCAACTGGGCTTTCCCAAAACCGTACCAGGACAACACTGAAATATTCTACCGCTACAAACGGGAGAATTATGCGAAGCCCGTAGAGAAGATAAAATCGAAACCGATATTAGTGCCTTGCAATACCATGAAAGGAGACTGAATCGCCAGAGATTGAACGAAGAAAGTGCCAAAAGCCAAAACCAATGCGCTCAAAATACTACACATTATACATATTTTTGACACGTAAATAAATACTCAGTATCTCGAAGCATCGAGTTCATATTATTTGTTGTAACAATTGACACTCGTATTCGATATTTTCGTGAAATTTAATTCGATTTTTTAATCAATTGATGTATACTTGCTCGATATCGAGACGCGTCGAATCCTTCAGATAAATTACCAAGTGTAAAGGAAATGATACTGAAAACCATCTGGGACTGGATCGTCTGTCTGTTCTCGTTCACTCTTAGAACCGTGGGATATGTTTTCATTATGTTAGCCAGTCTGGCGTTTTTTCTCTCCGCCACTCTGCTCATGTTGGTCGTTGTCCTCCAATTGCTTGGTTACCAATTCGTGATAACTGAAGACGAATGATGCGAAATAAGTAATTTTCATGTTATCTTAATAGTTGCGAAACTAGATAACGTAGCCCCCAATATTTCGATTACTCTTGCTATTTTTATTTCAGATCCGTTGTTCGATACCGACAAACATTTCAAATAACTTATTCACAAAAACAGACATAACAATTCTTTGAAAAATATATTTCGACACAATATATCACAATAGTGTACATTTAAAAGTTTGTAACGCGAACGTACGTCACTCAGGTCATGCTTGGAGCGAATCTATCTTATTATTATTATCATTATTTTAATTATTATTATATAATATTGATTTCCATTTATACCAAGAGCTGAATTCATGTTTAGTTTTCAACTCCTCTGAAATTTGTAATTTGTTCTAAAACAAACAAATATTTCCGGCATGCGTGAAGATGTGTGAAACATGAACATCGAGCTTGGTATAAGTATAACAAAGATTTTCTCTAGACGTAACAGTTTTTTCAAGGTACTCTCGACAAAATATATATCCTCGTTAACAACCGTATAAGATAAAGAGTTACTCGGCTAACGCTAAACGTACGCGTTCGTTCTCGCTAGACAGAGAGATTTATACAAAGAGACGCAATACTTTTACATGTCCGATTGGAACTATAATCTCTGTTTATATAAAATCTAGAATAACGAGTCAACGATATTAATTGATCTTTCTTTCGTTCGTTCGCAAGCGTTTGCTTGTTCAATTACGATCAATCGATCATCTACACGCATTCCGAACTGGAATGAATTAATTAATTTAGCGTATATAGACACGTTTGTTTTCCTTTAAATGTACGTCCATATACACGTTAAAATTTGATAGGAGTAGCTCCATTTTCAATGTTAAGCATCAACATTAATCGTATATAATAGTACACTCTATAACCAATATATCTATACGTATATACATAATCTGTGTTGTGTATACATGTATTGTATACATATATATTATATATTTGCAATACGATACTCTTACGTTACTTATCTTTTGTTTAATAGACATTGAAATTATTGCTGTACGCTGTCTCTACGAACGTACGATTACTAAAAGAATTGTGATGCTTTCGTGATTGACTAAAGTAGCAATACAAAGATGATTAGCGGACCTAATCGTTTGCCTGTTCGGCAGGTCGAGAGACTAAATATATAAATCGATCAGTGTTTCAAGTCAAATATCTCTATGAGAAGTGGCTCCACTCTGGATGGATTTAAATTAAGATAAACTCCGACGACTTCATTGTTCAGTCTGTGAAGGTCAGATATTTTCTGAATCAATTTCAAAAACATGGACTTGGCCTCGCAGCCTGGGTACACGCTCTCCAGGTAACGTCTAAGCAAGTAATAATACGAGTTCTACAAACAGAAAACGCGTTGTTAAAATCATACAGGACCCCGTTGCATCGGATAGAAATGCGTTTCGCTTACTTGTTCCAGTTTAATGACGTCATTGTGTACCACTTTCGGCCTATCAGGCGTGAACAAGGAGATTGCGCTTAAAATTAAAATGATGTTCTCGTCCCGCCATCTCGGATCGAAGCTCCTTATGAACCGAGCGTGCTCGGCGTAGAGGTTCCCTTTCGCTTCCTTCAACACGTCGACTTTTATGTTCGACATGCTCTCCTGGCTATGCGGTATCCACCACGTGTCCTTCTCGGCATCGTAATTTATGGCAGACCTTAAAATCATCATCTCCGTGCAACCACCTTTCAACAGAGCTATCTGATCTTCTTGACACATGTTTTTAAAAGCGTTGATCTTCTTGGCCATTTTAATTAAGCGTCTTATGGCGATGGCAGTTAAATTGATAACGTCTAGTAATGCTGGATCGGACTGACCAAAGTTATTCTGCAAGCAGATTCAAGCATTACCGGATAAAATCGCAACCGATCGCATTATTTTAAACACGTTACCTTAAATTTACAATCTTCCTCGATTAAATTCGTTATATCTTCATCCAGAGGAGCTAACAATGCTTTGTTAGCTACTATTAATTCGTTCAACTTTGCTCTTTCTGCGTCGTTCAATTCCCTCCTGGACTCCATACCTCCAAGAGCAGAATACGCCGAAAACTCTAATTTGATCGCCTCGCAAAGGATAGATTCGATGGAGTTCGCAACGATCGGTACTCTGAAAAGAAATCAGTAGTTGACGCGTTTCTTGGAATTTTCATCGTATACCGCTATCTCTATACCTTTGCACATCTTGCAGCACATCCCTCGTCACATCCGTTACGTTTTTATTCCAGTCATTGTTGCCCCCAGAATCCATGTGCTGCTTCGCGCATTCTTCTTGATTGGAATTTGTAATTAGATCCGTCAGGATCGGATTATCCACGTGCTTCTCTTTCACCTTAAACGGTTGCGAGAATTCGTGACTCGAAATATTGGTAAACTTAGAGTCTTCCTTATACTGAATTTCTACATTGTGCTCGGATCCTGCTTCGCGTTCAACCACGGGACCGTTCTCTTTGAAAAACTCGCAAATCTGTGGATCCTCTTTCAACTTGTTAACAACTGCAGAGTCTGTCATGATTTTTAAAAGTATGTCCTGATTTTGCAGTAGCTTGGCAATGAAATTCGAATTGTTAACCAGCACCGAGACTGGGATTGGCTCGTCGGAGAATTTCATGACTGCATCGTTTTCTTTCGGACACGTCTCCATGCTCGGTTTTTCGCATATCGTTTGCTCTTCCAGACAAGAATGCAAACTCACGGGTGTGCTTGGGTTTAGGTCGAAATTCTGTTTTTTCAGATGCGACGCGTGACCGCTATATACAGAGTTTTCTACAGGATTACGTCTGTACTTGTCGTAATCAGACGTATTGACAAATTCGGGCGAATATTTTACAGATTCGTTATTATTCGAGCCAAACTCGGAGTTCAAGTCCAATACATTTTGCTCGAATTTCCTGGAACTTGTAACTAGATTTTTGTCCTCTTCCGCTTTATGGGACGGTTTCACCTTTTTGAACCTCTCTCGATTTTGTGTTGGCAGACTAGTATCTATTTGAAATTTTTCCACGTCAATATCGTTCTCCTCGTGGTGAGAAGACTGATCGTAACTATCGTAATTTGAACTAGAGCTATGAGAAGAATCTTTCATCACGTCGAGCGTCTTCGACCCGGTTATGATTCCGTTTTGTGGTGGACTAGAAGGACTCGGAACGCTAGCAGCCGTCGCGGGGCTCATGCTTTCCGCTACATTTTGCCTATTCGCGTCTAGATCGGTGTATTTTCTATCTGACTCCCAGAAGTACGTATCAGACACGGTCGACGCAACCGAATTAACAGACATAGAAGTATCTTCGAAAGCGCAATCCTCGATACATTGTTTCTTGCTCTTGGACCCCTTCCTGCACTCCATGGGAGGTCTTTTTTTTGCACGATTTTGTTCGATCTTTTGTCTTTTTAGCACCTTGTCCTCCTCCGACATTATGTATTCCTTCCTCATGCCGATGCCGAAGCATTTGTCTAGACGACATTTCTGACAGAAGCGCCTCGTGACCGGCGTAATATTACAATTCTCCGTGAAGGGGCACCGGAAATCCTGAGGAAATACATTAAATGTTTGAATCACAGCAGGTTAACAAACAAAATAGAATTATTGTTATAGTCTGAATAACGAATCTTTTCTCTTGCTCTTTACAAATACTTTTTAGTCTACATTATTTTAATTTATTTTCTGTATTATATACTTTCGAATGGTAAATTATAGACTTTCAGAACCAAGTGTATCGAATACGTTGATCATAAGAAAAAAACGCTAAAAAGTATACATTACAATTACATCGATGTCCTACTTGTTTCTCATATGGACAACAACAATGTAATAAAACGAATAAAATTCACAGAAAATTGTTGAAAATGGTCGAGCGTCGATTGTAAAAATTGAAATTTCGCTCTCGCAAGGGTCGTGATTCTTCCCCTAACATGCTGGTTCGTGTTGACAAAAAGAAAAATACGGAACGTCGAACGAATGGCACCGTGCTGCGCCAAAAATATAGAACACGCAGTGGCACTTTGACTCGTTATCGATCTGACGATTGAATCGTATCGGCGATCGTCAGAAATCGACGGGTGAAACGGTAGGAGGGCTTTCTGGATGGTTCACCTTATTTTTTAAAGCGTTCCTGCGAAAAAAAGCTTTGCAACTTTCGCATGACACCGCATTGAAGTTGTAGCCGAGAGCGCGGTCGCCGCACACACCACAAATCTTGTTCGCCTCCCTCGCCGGTTGTTCATCTTCCATTGCTCTCCCAAACGATGTTCCGAGCGATTAACACTTCTTATCTAGCGCACCATTATTCCCGCTTAAAATCACGCTGCACCGTCTACGCTGACTCATGTCACCACTCTGTTGTTTATCACGCTGTCACGAACCGCGACCGAGCAATCCCAATCACGACTGTTTACAGTTTCAATAACATTTTCGGTACAACGCCCCGGATCCACGAGATACTGTCTCAAAAGCCTCAACTGGCCTCAACTGACAAGCTAAATCAGCCGCTCAATTGACGTTCAGTCACAATCAGCGCACAAACCTGTCGTGTGTTTCGTCGTTAACAGGCCCCCCACCTACCGTCTACCACCGCTACCATCACCACCACCACCACGTTACGCCAACAAGGCAACATAACCAAAGAAACTAACCACCACCAATCTAGGGAATTATTACGTATAACCATCATCGGCATTACGCTCAGTTACGCTCCAAATTCAAACTGCCCACTGCTTCAAATTCCTATCCGCATTCCATCAAAATGAGAATAGAATATTTATCTCCAGAATTTTCGGAAAGGTAAATATTGATTTTATATAAGAATGTAGCGAATATTATTTTATGACGCGATTGTTTATCATGCTCTTAAAACAAACTTTGAAATCTTTTGAATGTATTCTCTTTGAATTTAGGTGTTAAGATTTGATCTCGGTACGTTGATACAGAAGCATTTCGAGATAGAGGTTCGATACCGAGTGTTCTTATCGTGGAATATCAAATGCATGGAACGTCGCGCATCATCGTAATTGTCTGGCAATTGTTGAATAACCAGTTCAAAGTTCAAGCCTACACAGGTTCACCGTTCACCGTGTGACAACGAGAACTCTTCGTGGTTACGTACGGAGGTATAGCATGGCACATCACGTAACGGACGTAACGGACGCGACAATCAGTTCTCGAGTGCTAGAACCTTGATCGTAAAAGTATTTACTTAAAAATTCTTTTATCGCTTTAAATCGTTGAAAATACAGATAAATACTGCCGGAGAAATTACATACGTGCCCCCTGGTATTCATATTCGTATGATTTTCGACTGTGTCTGTGATTGATAAACGATAGAGTTATCAACTATAGACAGATTTGTTTTCTTCGTCTATTCGTCTATCTCTACAAGCGTTGATTTGAAATTATGGCGGCTAAATAGGGCTTGATAGAGCGCGTTCAGTTCGAGAGTCGCAAAATTATGTCTCTTTTCTAACTGTAAAGAAATATACACAATTTTCGAACGATCTTCAAAAATATAAATATAGAAAAAGAAATATATAACCGACCTTGACGCGATCTTGACTCATCAAGGTTTATCCTTGACTTTAATCCTCCTTAAAGATTCCAAAAATTATGATTGTGTCATTTAAATTGACACGCCGACTATTTTCTATAATTTATTTTTTAAGTAAAAACATAATTAAACAAAATCAAAGAACTTGGAATACTATTCGTGTTTCTCTCAACGACTTTAGTAATCAACGACTTTAGTACTCTCAACGACTTATAATAAGAAACAAAATGTATTTACACATAATTTTTCATTTTTGGACGTAGTTTACTTAAAAAAAACAATTATAGTAAAAATCGTATAGTATTTTATTAAAAATATACAAGTCTATTTGGTAAGAGATCCTCTTCGTCCATATGCTAAACGTTTCCAATCGCATATATGGGTATGTGAGCGCATCAGAGGTACGTAGACATGTAAATTAAGTTTCTCTCGTGGCGTGCAAACTTGTCGCAGATACAAAGGCACTTTGTGAGCTGATACATATGTCAAAATCCTGTAACATGTTCGGTTAAATCCATTCCAGAATCCCTAGGCACTATTCGCATTGTACTAAACGATTTTAGGTAGTACGCAGCGATTTTGTTCTCGAGCTGTCTTCCTTTCGCTTCGGCACACGCCTACAGCGAAATTTTTCTTTTTATTTACTTTGGGGGTGTGTCAGCCAATTTTATTTTCCCCACCTCTCCTCCGCCGCTGTGGAGAACTAGCTCTTCTCTCGCGTAGAACATCACTATTTCTTCCACGCTGGCAAAGCACTGCTCGTTTACCTTAGCCGAACCTAACGCGTAACTGTCAACAAAAATGACATCTTTAAATACCGAATTCTTTTATTGGATTTAAACATACAAGATTCACTTGGACACAGAATTTGGCCTCGCAATTTTATAGACATTCACAATGTCACAACTAATTTGCAAGGAATGATCCCGAACCCAGAAATTCAATGCTACTCAAATTCATTTTAAGGGGATGATATCGACTCTTGAAAATATGACTAATCTTTAACGCAGAGCTTATCGTTAGTCAGAAAATTTTACAGACATTCTTACAACTAGTTCAGTTGTGCCAGTTTTTAACTTATGTCCATAGTCAAAATTTTCTAGGATATTCAGTAACGCTATAACCGTTAGATTTTCATAGCATCGGTCACATGTCACAATACTTTTATGCCATGAATACAAATCGATAAAGTAATCGATAAGCATAAGGAGGTCTAAGGAACGATATTCCTGCTACATTCTCGCAGAGGCCCGTGCTTAACAATGACGTATGAATACGGGCTAAGAATGTTAGTTGCTTTTAACAATGATGAATCATTTTTACCTGTTATCCGGCCTTTTTCTGACCGCGACGTTGTAAACCCTATCTTTGTACCAAAGGACCAGAGCCAAGGGGTTGTTCATGTTTGTGGTTGACGGTCTCAGCAGGAAATATCCGTCTTGTGGATTTCCGTATGTATTTCCTAAACGGTATTTCAAATGAGATTAACAACTATTTCGATAGTACATTCAGGTTCTACAATAAGTTCCTTTCGAAAGGGTACAGGTAGGCGCGGTTATTTAAATAAATTTTTCAATGTAGTTTTACATTCAAATTAATCCTCGGGAGCTAGCTAGATGATGCCATCTGCCTTCGAGATGCTGAGTCCAATCGGACCCGGGCATCGCCATGCAAGGGTTAATCAAACCACCCTTTATCGTTAATTTGTTGCAAGCTTGTTTATTAGAGGGCACATACGTTCTGTAATGAGAGCAGTCGCCTGTTCTCTGGTAACATTGTGGAACCAAGGCTTATCGACGTAGGAGTGTCTTTCAGGGGGCGGCGGCAGTGGCCGGGTGGCTCTTTCCGATGATAACGAGGTGTTGCTGTTCGAGTGTGGCAGTGTCGCTGACTTTTTGTCTGGAGATCGTTCTGCAATCAATAGAGCATTAAACAACGCACATTAAACCGCTATCCAAATTATCCAAACTGAAAACATACGTAGCAACGTGCGAGAGGAATATTCAAAAAATTGTAGATACCATTTAATGATAATTAGACTACGGATCACAAAAATTCGTATCTTCTCTGAATCATTTGAATAGGTTGAAAATAATGTACCAGTAATATTGAATTAATCTACCGTTTCTTCTGTCTCTTATGTTCCACCTACTCATTTTTCTTTTTATTGCTCAAAACCGCAGCCTAACGATAACTACAGTTAGGTACGTTTTATTTTCTTAGTACCGTTCCAAATATCTTCCACCGTTAGCTAATGCAGAATTTTTAATTTTTAAAGGTAAAGAATGATTTTTAAAGGGCGCAAGGCAGAAGGCGATAATCAATTTGTTCGAGGGTAGTTTCAGAGAATAGAAGATTATAGAATAAAATTAGTTTTATAAGAAAGATAGCTCGATAGTTGAATAACATTTCTTTTTCTAAAATTCCCAACAATAATTTTGATTTCATTCCCTACCTTTCAACCCCCTGGTCACAATTTAAAATGAGTAAAAAATAAATTATGGAAGAACGACGTTCAAGTTGTAAAATTGAGGAACTGACTTGCTAAGTTGAGCCGAGCTTGAGTGAGAGCAGCCTGGGTGAGACACTCCGAAAGGCTAGCCTGTCGGCGTATCGCAGTGTTCAAGGACACGTTTCGTTTCGGATCACCAATGATAGTCGCCATTTCCGGATCGCTATTCTTCTAAAAATGTATCACACTTGCGCAAAATAATTTTTACTTATTCGCGCGTTTAACAGATGTGTCGTAGTATTGTCTTTGAACGTCTTCCACAAACTGAATGAAGACATTGGATTTGCTAGCTCCGAGTAGATATCACGTTTCGCGATACTATTAGTTTAGAAGTTTAAAATGAACCGATTGAAACACCGATTGAAAATTCGTTCCGTTAATAAATTTTTTAACTGGACAATAATAACATGTATGGTTCCACAAGTATTTAGGGATCGAAGACTTTAGAGACGACTTCGGTCGAACCGACCGCGACCAAATCACTGCGCCGACTGTTATTTAACTCAGGGACCCGGTTGAATGGTAAAGATCAGCAGTCCGTTGGTCCCCCTCGGCATGGGGTGGTTTTTAAAGTTAGAATTCTACCCTTGCAGGTGTGCATATTTTTGGGCTATTCGGGACACGTTCCGAATTTCCAATTTTGGAAGGAACGAGCGATGGATGTTCACCTTGAAATCTCGAGATACGAAGAGTATATATATATATATTATAGAGATACTACAGTATGTGTATTTAAAAAGCCGATGTTGAAAAATATGGAAGAAAATTCGCGTTATTTTTAGGCCTAATTAATATAATCTTTTCTCGCGCGAAGTGGATAACGGATAAAATATTGCGAACGGGTGATTGTAGAAGGTTCGTATACCTGGTGGCTCGGGCGGATGGGAGTAACAACACGTTGAAAGGCCCCTTTTAATTCTCACTATCATATCGGACACCTCGTCTGTCAAACGGGCACCCAGACCTCCCAAGAGCTGTTTGCTCAGCCTCAGATAGAAGCAGGAACACATTCCATTACACTGTTTCCGCTTCAGTTTTTTGCGACGATACAATCACGATAAACTCATCTCCGTTCGTTTTTTTCTTTAAAATTTCTTAATGGTTTCCTGTTTCTGTTTTATCGATCGGAATACCTCGGAACGCTTGTCTTCATCGTTGGATATATCGTACAACTTCAGTCACAGAATTCTAGCAATATATAAAATCGTAATTGTTGACATAATTCAATGCTATTATTAACATTTCATACGCTACACTATGTAACGCCATACTTATTTTGTTATTCTTTGTATTATTAATTTCACTTTCATCGCCAAATTTTTTCAAGAAATTGCTGAGTTATTGAGATTATTAAACGAAAGAACATGTATTTACATTAACTTGATTATTTACGAAAATTGATCGCAAGCCGAGCTCGTACTTTCATTCGAAATAAAGGGCGCGATAGCTCGGTCTCAACTGGTTGCAATTGCGTCGCGCGGCAGGTTGTACAAGCACCATTTGTAGCGCAGATGCTTACGGGAAGTACTGACTTTTTATTTCTTCAATATCCACCCTACACCCATGGTTTTTACTAGCCCTTAACAGGCTGCATCTCTTGCCCAACAACAGCCACCGACTAATTTCCCTTTTTACGGTCATTCTCCCATTGACGTAACTATTTCATTATATCATGGGAACCGCTTGCTTCCTAATTCACTTCTGTCTTGCACGCAGTGTAATTTCTTCGTATTTTATGAACGCTTGAAACACGTTTCGAGCACAAGAAGTAAGAAAGTGACAAAGATGGTTTCCAAAATTTCCAATAACGTTCGATATCGAAGGATCTAAAGCTCTCAACGAAACAGATATGACTTGTGGAATGACTTAATCGATCAAACGAAGAGCTCAGAAGCCAATCGATATGTTAGCATTTTTTGACAAGTTTTAAAAGATTTCACGATAAGAGACTTGCGCTAACTACTGGCTTCCGAGCTCTCCAAATATTACCAATTATTATATTAATTGTTTCGAGGATTCTGCTACCAACCTTCCGATTTGTCCAAGCTTGTCCTACTCAACGTTGGAGAAGGACTAGCTGAAGAATGTGGTGGTTTCGCTGGCAATGGCGGGGGCGCAACGGAGCTCGACGTCCTCTGAGTCGGGCTTAAGTAATAGCCATTATCATCCGGCTGAAATGGCCACAATATCTCCATTAATTTCCCATCGGTGCGACTATTACTGTAAACAAGACATTGAAAAGCTTACCGTCTCCGTGATCGACTCGTAAATCTCATACGGATACTCCTCTTCCTCTTCGAAGCTCGTTACACTAGGCGGCTGATAAACACTTTCCACGGAACTCTGATGGCCGCTTGTCAACGACTGCTTGCTGTCTACCCTGAACATATTCTTCTTTTGATTCTGCTCGATGATTTGCTCGTCGAACGCCTCGTACTCGTCCTCGCTCCCTTCGGTCTGCGCTGGCAAATTAGCCAAGAGGTCGAGATTCTTCAAGCTCGTCGGAGGCTTCGCTTGATCCTTGCTCGGCTTCTCTATGATCATTGTTTGATCCTTGGGCTTTTTCGGCTCTGGCGGCGGGGGCACTGCCATCCTCCCTGGAAGATTCACAAACATTTAGAGATCATTTTAACGGCTAAAAAATCGATTGTTTTTTAATGCATTTTTCAACAGTATAAAACCTTAAAAATACTTTCCTAAAACATTATGCTTAAGTTGCAAACTCCTTAGAGTAGACAGCAACAAAATTTGAGTATGTAATACATATCTATAGATTGCAGACTCGATGTATTTATGGTAAGAATGAGTAGATTTAAGTTGCATTGTTTTCAATGCTATGAAGTTATTACGAAACAAAATAAATGTCTACATATGTATCTGCTGTATCTGGTGATTAATGCGGACTATTTTTATCTTGAAAATCCGCAGTCTACAGATACAGATCTATGATTTCCACATTTAAGGATTGAAGATCCTCTCTTACAACTTGAGCAAAAGAATCGTTGATCGAGTAAATCTGTTACTAACTTTGCATCTGACTAGGAACATTCGGTTTCGGTTTTGGTGTCGGTTTTGTAGCAGTATATAGAAACGATTTCTGCGGCTGACCGTGACCCGTATTCTTCGCTTCAGGCTTCCTCGCCCGCAATGGTTCAGGTTTCGGCCCCATCGTTGGTCTCTTTGTATTCATCAGCTTCAGCTGCTCCTTCAGCTGTTCAGCCAAAGATTTCTCCGCCTGGCTGTGCAATCTGGACACATTCTTCGGAGGTAAGATCCGCGGCTCTTGGAAATTCGCATAAGTGTTCTCGTCCTCCTGAATAGGACCACAGTTTGCGTACGTTCCCTCGTCCTCCTCGTCAAGTTTCGAGATTCCTCCTGTGCTCCCATCTTTTAGCTTCTCTGCAGTGCTTTGTAAATTCTTCTGGTCAGGCTTGCTTTCTGGATTCGATTGTCCTTTTTGCGTTACCGATAAGGCACTGTCCTCGTTACCTTCGTCCTCGAAGTCTGTTCCCCAGGACCCAGTGTCGCTCAGATGATCGTCTACCTGTGTCACCACGAGCTTCTCTTCGACGAACTTTTCTGGCGATCTTCTTATTTCTTCGATGAATGCCCAAAGGCTCCTGAAAAAGCGACATTGAAAAGGAAAAGGTTTTTATCACAAGGGACATTCATTTTTTCTCTTACAAAATGTAAAAATAAAAAATCTCACAGGCAAGTCACACCTTCTCCGAATATTTCGCTATGCGTTATAAATGTCAATAACAATGTGCATAAAATTAATTTACTTTTATTTACAGAATGTTTCCAAATTTTTTTGTTGCAGACTGTGGTCGTAGAAAAAAACGGAAAAATGCAGATTTCTCGAAAATAATAAATGCCCTGATAAAGTATTATAACAGGCAGTGTCGTCAATTTTTTTCAGATTTTTGTTGCGGGAGATCATTATGAAAAACAATAAAAACCGAATTTTTGGAGTTTTTCATTTTTTACGAGCACAGTTTTCAACAAAAAAATCTGAAAAATTTTGTAAAATGCGCCTTAGGGTAAAAAATGTGTCATATTCTTTTCAGAAGTTTAGAACGCATCGGAGACCGGAGAATGCGTGGAAAAGCGCAAAATCTTATTTACTCTATAACTACCCTCGCGGGCAAGTAGAAGGCCAAAATTTTACTCGGAGGGGTTTTTCTTGGTCAGCTTTCGAATGGCTCGATCTCGATAGCCATTGAAAAACCTCTAAGGGCAGTTTTGACCATCTTAATCGGCTAGGCCCTTAGTTGAATATTTAAAACTGTTTCAGCAGAAGATATGAGAGATTACCCTACTAATCGTATCTACATCTATGAATGTTATCTAGAAAGTTATCTAGAAAAAGGTTGAGGAGCTATTTTCAGATACGGTGCAATCATTAGACCAATTTATTACAAGCTTCCGGTTGGTAGTGTTAAATAACTAGAGCAATCGATCAACTGTAGAATCCCTAATGGTAGTTCGGCAAGATGATTTACGACCCAAGTCATCGTTAAATCTATTGAGAAGTTATGCGCCGTTCATCATGAATGAACCTGTGTCTGAATGAGTAAATTTACGAGTCCACTTTCACCCAGCATTTTTGGAACGCAGTGTGCGATCATCTTATTTTAAAAAAGTAGCCGTTTTCACCGGTCAGGTTGGTCTTGGAGTGAACGAGGCGAGGCGACGCGACGCGACGCGACGATGCAATAAATGGCAGGATCAGGGGAAAATGTTTTCTGCAACGAGGTTCATTGACCTAAATTGCCGACGCGCGCGCGTGCCCTCGACAGTTTCGAGCAACAGATGCAAATGTAGCTCGTCGAGAGCCGCGTTATTGTCAAGTGGAATTTCCTTAATTAAACAAAGACGATAAGTTTCGTAGCGTCCGTGCGATATTGAATGATCGGGCCCGTCCCACACGATAGAATTACGTTCTCCTGGCGCAACTCGAGGTCGTCAAACAACCGAGGAATCGCTTGCCATCGCGTATTCCGATTTTATTCGAACCATCGAACGATTTTGGTATGCGCGATGCGTATTGTGTTGCTTTCTACGGACATCCTCGCTCGCCAAATTTTTCTTCGACGATCGAACACCGACTTTGCCTAACGCTCACGAATTGCTCAATCGCGAGACTATTTTATTTTGTTTAAAGAGAGGGCTCGTCGAATGATTATAAAAATCCGGCCGTACGCCGTGTTTAACGATCGTTCCCAGAAGTATGGAGCGTATTTCGTTGCGAACGAGCACACAATTGCAGGATTCGAGGTGGAATCTGAAGGTGTGTCTTACAGAGATTCTTCACGATCGTGTTGAGTGTAGAGTGTAGAAGGAACCCCCACCCCCCGTTAGGTTAGACCGTGACATAGACTTCGTAATCCTATCTGATGGGAACAAGCCCGCACTATTCATGGAGAAAATCGGCTACTCGGTTTACATGGCGTTTCTCTTACCATATTAACGGACGTGTGAGGTCACTCTTCCACAGAGCCAGCTTCCCTTCCGTCAAGTGCTGGAATAATTACAATTAATTAAGGGGAGAATAGAGAGCACGCGCCAGCCGGCCCGAAATACGAGCCAGACTGCTATGAACGAAACTCGAGCATTGTCTAAAACCCGCATACTCGACGAAATCGTTTCAAATAACTCGCTTTCTTCGAAAATATTTCACACGGGACTGCTAAAACAGATAGACAACTTTATTTAATTTGCATACAAATCCGCAGTCTATGAAGTAAGTGAAACAAATATTATCTCCAAACTATTAAATTTGGTAAGAAAGTAAATGAATCTCTATTTAGCACTGTTTGTTGCGATTGAGGTATAAAAATGTATAGTCTAGAGTCTAGGGAATTTCAATATATTATGACCAGATGGAAAAATTTGATCTTTGGAATTTAGTTATTCGGAAAAGAAGAAATTCCATTTTTGAACATTTTTGAACAATCAGCAGAATAAAAACGTGGTAATTATGGGAAATGAAGCCAGGCATCCGGCGGTACCTCTTTTCTCATTCGTTATTCCGATTCATTCCGATTGTTTCAAAGGTTCGTTGTTAACCTGCGGCAACAAGTTTGATCAGGCTCAGTTTACAATGTTCCAGGTACCACGTGATGTCAACAGACTCCAGCTATGTACATACTGTACATACATCGTGAATATTACTCAGCGAACCGCGAAAAGAAGAAAGTCACCCAAGCGACTTGGGTGACTTTCAATGCCTCGGGCAGGCGATCAGTGAAATTTTGTTCGAAGAAGAGGTAATCGTTCGAAATGAGTGCAATATTTATAGTTGGTGATTTTTTAATTCTTTCTAGATTGCGGATTTTTATGCGAAATAAACATTATCTGCATTAATTGCAAAATACTGTTTTAAATAATTCTACCGAGTTGAAAATAATACAACAGTATATAATTTTAAGTTTTTTACCATAACGGTAGTACAAATTTTATTAACAACGTAATGCCTAATTAGTATGTATATTTGTGTACAAGTCGTATCATTTTTCTTGCGAATGTGTCCTCTTCCGGTTATGGTTAACTTACCAGTAATTCATCGCCATCAATTTGTCGCTTCGCTATCGTCTTGCAACAATTTTCCAGACCGTTCTGTAAAATGAGGATACTCGAGTAACCAAACAGGATACAAACCAGCGATAACACTTCGGAACGTTTCGCAGGCGTATCTTTGTCAAACATTCATGCTATTCGCGATAGAGGAATATGATTAATTAATTTCTCGTTACGATAAATATTAATTTTTATCGTATTTTACTGCAAATATAATATTTCAAAATTCTCCGCTACTCGATGGATAAAGTACGCGTTCAACTGTGTGCCCTCCATCGTTATCAAACTTAAAAAAAACACACAAATATCTAATGTATGAAATATAAAAAGCGCACATTCCCAAAACATTCCCAAAATTGCATAAAAAGAGCGATATGATCTTGGTGCGTTCATGATTGCATTCTCGAAAGCTAAAAATACGCACGTACGTACATGTGTACTCGGATCTCTATTTGTACATACTACATACACAAGACTGATAAGGTGCATGTTACCAGCGATGTCACTGTTTGATATCATGACTCAGTAAGTCAGTTATAAACAAAGACCCATCGCTCTACCTCTATCAACATCGATAACCGTTCGTACCATTCGTACAATTAAAAACGTGATACCCGAACGCAGGATCATTTGTTATCAGTGCACAGCAGTGCACAGTGCTGCGCGGAATTGACAAATCGGTCAGAGAAAACCGGAATCTAATGCGTATTAGTGGTTGGTAGATGGAGCCCGGATAGATATCTGTCAAATTCCGAAGCGTCCGATAGTCTGATCGGATCAGATCGGATCCGATACATACGCGACGCGGAGTTCTTTCAATGTCGTCGGCAGAAAGCTTACTCACCTTCTGCAGCAAGCACAACACGTCATTGTTTGTCCAAGTGGAGATCTCCTCTAGGGCGTCGGTCCGCGACAACTTTTTGAACATTGCACCCGCGAGTACGCGAGAGACCGTAACAAAAAAATCGGCGCACGTGTTCACCGCTCCGTCGCATCTGCATCTGCATCTGGTTCAATCTGGTTTTTGTGGGCGAGGTGTCTTGACAGCCGCTGAGGCTGAGCCGCTTCGTATTTTCCTTCCTCTCCCCGCCACCCTTTCGACCGATGACGTACCGTGTGACACGGTCCTCCTGCCATTGGTCACTTTCTTATGGTGCACCTGTTTTACCACACGCGATTCAACAGCGACTCTCAACGCGATGATTCATTCCGCCAGGACCGTCTTTACCGTAACCGTAACCGTAACCCATAACCTGTTTTTTTCTTTCGATAGAACATCTCTGGAACATGTTCGTACTGTTTAGTTCGTAGGAGGATAAGTACGAATAAGTAAGAGTGAAAGAATAGGCTCTGTAAGCAGCCCCATTGCAGTGTCGCCAGATTGCGCCAAATCGAGGGGAATACAGTTTACGCCCTCTCTGATACGCGACGTGACTAGTCTACGGACTTTGTGGGGGATGTTGGAGTATGCGCACTGATGCGCACCGTGCTCATCAGTGCTCATGGTGCTGGTGGCACGGAATGGCATAATCAGGCATAATGGCATAGTGGAAGAGGAAAAGGAGGAGAGGAAAAAACAATCGGTTTCGGTTGTTTCTGGCAGTTTCTGGCAGTTTCTGGCAGTTTCTGGCGACACTGCCCCATGGCCCCATTGCCCCATAATCGATATTTTACGAGAATGATATTTGTCGAGGAACAATTTAGCGATACCAAATGCCAGATGTATACTATGCAACGCGAATAGCAATATTTATTTTTCGATACGATCTATTCACATCTACTGGAAAATAAGGATAATCCAGTTATAAATTTACATAAGCGTGTATTCTTCTGTAGTCTAGAATCTATTGATTGTAGAAAATATTGACGAAAAGTGGGCTCTACCACCGGTATAGGAGCTGTTCCGTGCTAAGCGTGAGCGTGCCAAACAGTGGAGTCAAGTTCAGAGATAGGCGTGAGCACTCTCATTTCCTCTCTGATGACAGTAATGCAGATATTAGCTAGCGATGAATACGATTACACTGGATTACACGTACATGCGAGATCGACTATGTATGAGTCAGGTGTGTGATAGTGTGATCACCATACACATATACGTCGTAACTACTGTGCTGCCACCACACCTAACGATCGAGAAACAACTAAATTTATTGCCACTTTTTAACATAGGAGTCGACACCTCCTTGAAGTCGCATAGACGTAGACTGACGTAGACGCTGCAGTGGTTACCAGGTTATGCATGGTGGTTTTCTTTCTTTGTTTATAACGTGTATTCTATTATAAAAAGAAGAAGATAATTTAGTGACAGGATGACTGTCACCGAACTTGGTTCTAAGCAAGAATACGAAAATTATGTCAAGTGTGTAACCATATTTCAAGAGTTCAATCTTTAGAACGTAACTTAACCTTACTTTTTTTCTTGACGTACCGATAACGTATTTTCATTTAAAGATTGTTAGTGTATTGAATTACTGTCGATTTAAAAAAATGTTATGTGTTATATTAGTGTTTTTTTTTAACTCGCGCGACGATGGACATATCTCTTTATAAATTAGCTCTTCGTCAGAATGGAAATTCCTCTCGGTTCGAAAGTCACGAGTTTTTAGCGATATAGTTTCGTGATGAAATAGCAAGACTTTGGTACCGCGGCTATGACAATTTTTCCAAATGATGCAACACCAATTCATTCGGTTTCCTTTTCCTGTTTCCACAGTGACCTCTACTACATAAATAAAGATAATGTTATCGGAGCACAGAAATATTTCTTAAAACTCATGTTGCTCCAAGTCGATTTAGAAAACAAAAATTATTGCCCGAAATAATCGAATTATATATAATTATAAAATTCTATCGATCGATGCCTGCGAATTAGATCTTTTATCGTCGTTGTTTGTTTATCACATCAGGTCGCAGGAGCTATCCGTCATTCATTTCCACGCGCCATGGGCCGATCAGTGCTCTCAAATAAACGACGTAATAGGTGAAATGAGCAAACTGCCCGAATACAAAGGGGTCAAGTTCGCTAAGATCGAAGCCGAGAAAGTGCCCGACGTGTCTTTAAAGGCTGGTATCACGGCAGTGCCAACGGTAATTCTGGCCAAAAACGATTCCATAGTCGATAGAATCGACGGAGCTAATCCCTCTGCCATCTCGGAGAAGATAAAACGTCACTCCATTAGCAAAGACTTGATTCCAGTGGAAGAATCTAAACCGAAACAGAACCTCGAAGATAGGCTAAAGAAATTAATAAATCAAGCGCCTTGTATGTTATTTATGAAAGGAAATCCTGCGAACCCACGCTGCGGCTTCTCTAAAACAATAACCTCCATCTTGGACTCTTGCAATGCTAATTATCAGTCGTTCGACATTCTCCAAGATAACGACGTTAGGGAAGGATTGAAGAAATTCAGTAATTGGCCGACGTATCCACAATTATATGTAAACGGAGAGCTGATCGGCGGATTGGACATTATCAAAGAAATGAACGAAGCTGGAGAATTGGAGAGCATGCTGCCTAAGAAAAGTTAATGTATAGAAATGCGAGTTTGATTCTATTCAGAATTATTGTTTTTATTAACTATTGGTTTCCGGTAACCGATACAACATCAGGTTCTATATAACGGTTCTATATTTCCCTATCTCTATTCTTAGATTATTTTCGATCGGTTATGGAACCATCGATTTGTTGAAATGCGTAATAAATTAAATGAGTCGCATAAAAATGGTTTTTCTATAAATCCTGCTTTACGGTAAGGAATACGCATACCTTTATTGTTAGAAAAGTATTTTAGTTGTTCAAGTATTATTAAATTTAATAACAATATAATAATGTACATATGTTAGGTTCTGTTCTAGTTTCGCTGTTCATTAGATCAAATCTTTTCACATATTTGTACAGATTTCTTTCTTTACTGAAAATCTCAACATATATAAATTCATGTATTACAAGGATCAGTTTCATTTAAAATTCTATCTAAGACTATCGACAAACAGTTCCTAATTTAGTTAGTTTTCTTTTTATTCTTTGTACCAATTTGTGCACCTTTCTTTGCGCTTTTAATAATGCCTTGAAATTTGCTTGCGTTCTTCTTCTTTTTTCTAAAAATCATACGAACGCCGTATAATAAAGGAACGAACGAAATACGAACGAACGAACGAAATAGTATTATTTACCTCTTGTTCAATGCCGATCTTGACAAAGGTATGTACGCATATGGTTCTGGTTTTCCCTTCTTCTTAATGTCACCGACAGCTTTTTGTGCTTTATATTCGATTCCTGGTACGTGGTTCGCTTTCTCCTTCTTCAATGGTCTGTGAATACCCGACCCTCCAGCTATAAATAACAAAACATTAATGCTGAACCATGCTAAACATATTTCTTATGACTACCTTACCTTGGTATTTCGATGTAGTTGAACTTTTTAAGCTAACGTTATCGAAGTTGTCACTGAATTTACGCTTTCTACCCATTTCTGGTGCTGTCACCGTAGACTGAGCATCATCGACGTCCTCTAAAACGGTAAATTAATTAGTACATGTTTCTCCATCTAGTAATAGATGACAGGTTTTTATATCTTACCATAATCATCTTCCGAATCACTATGTAGAAGCAGCGTTTTCTTCTTCCTCTTAATCTTAGATTCATCGTCCCTTTCGTAACCCTCTGCGATAATTATACGTCCATCCAGAGCAGTCTTAAATCCACGATCTTTCGTTTTCGATTCTCCTGATTTTAGAAATTCAGGCTGTGTTGCTGTAAAAATATCATTTGTTAGCAATCAGATTTTATGTTAAGGAATAGCACCAACGTTGCAATAAAATCTTACTGGAAATATTTCTAGCAGCAGCAGGATCGATAAGATCAACAATTTCCTCGTTCTCCTGAATCCAAGCCTCTTTTCTCGACGTACGCTTCTTGTTCTTCTTCGGTTCCAGATTTTCCGTGCCGTCATACTCGTCCTCGCTATCAGCCAGTACTTCCTCTATGCTATATACATATATAAATAAGATGAGAATGGTAACTTTGAAAAATTCCAAAGGTATATCGTTTACGTTACCTCTTCGGCCTCCTCTTCGCATTGAATTCGTCCTCATCCTTGACATCTTTAGATTTCTTCAATTCCCTGTTCTTCTTCTTTGCTTCTTCCAATTTATTTATATTCTTCAATCTCTTGTGCAGTATTACGTTGGAAGAAGGTATCATGCCCAAGATCGATCCCATTCCATATTTTCTTAATAATTTCACCAGAATATCTCTTACCTTTTGCCGGAAGTGTCTCTGGCAATCCTCGTTCACGCTACATAGAGCTTCCATCTGTAATTTTATAAACATATACAGTCAGTCTCATAATTGGTGGAACACAAAATAAATAAATAGGAATAACTTTGTTAGAAATGTGAACTTACCAATTTAGATAAAGTGGACGCAACAATGGGAGAAGGCATAACCGTAATGTACACTTTAATGTAAGACAATGCAGATTCGGTGATCTCCCTCGTGGGACTCGATGCAAGCTTACACGCGTATTCCAATATTTCTTGAATTGTTTCTACTCCCAAGGATCCTTTTTTTGAACAAGCAAAAGTGTCCATCGTTACGTTAAGAGACTTTAAAGTTCTGCTTTCAAATCACTTACCATTATAGTGATAAGTAAGGGACGCGAGTCCTAATATGGAAACGGTACAGTAATTTTGCGTTCCACCCAAACCGACCATTAACATAGTCACATAATGCTTCAAATGTTCCGGGTTGTCTAAAAATTTCTCTGCGATAGTGTTCAACAATTTATAGGCAGAGACTCTGCATTTTGCGTTCAATTCTTTTAAATGTACTACTGCCTCGGGTACCACTGCTTCTAGGAATTTAGTATGGTCCAGTTGTGGGTGGATTTTGACTATGTGAGTTAAACATCTCAGTCGAGCCTAATAAGAATTAACATTTCGATAGAGATTATATTTATTAAAACTTTGATTTTCCGTCGATACTACGATACTCACTCCTTTGCTTGGCTTTGCAACCTCTGTTGCCGTAGATATTAACAGTTTTTGTATTTCGCGCCTGTGCTGTTGTACAAACGCTTTGCATATTTCTTTCTCGCTACCACAGACATCTTCTAAAAATCTGAACAGCCGTATATTGAATCGTATGGCTGCTTGTTTGCAAAATATATAATAATATATCGGTAAATATATGTTTAGCAACGTTACCTGTATGCTTTCTTCTGTTCTTTCATTTTCGAACTTGTTTTGAGCACCGGTGTGCATATATCGTAGAAAGCCTTTATTCTATCAACGTCGGTGTATTCGATCAACACCCTTATTATATCGTGAACACTTTCTTTGAAGAAATCGTCGGCATTAGGTTCGTTCAACCTAGTCAGTGCACGATCGTACAATTCATTTATCAACGGGGTGCTTGTAATACTAATGTACATCTAGGAGACAAAATAGATTAAATTAATATGATTAGCATGTAATTAAATCTACGTTGTTTATTGCTTACCTTAAGTGTCTCGTACGCAGCGAGACGCTGACCTTCTTCGTCTGTTCCATTCGGTTTAATCGTGTACTGATTTAAAAACAGCGGTACGAAATTCTTTGCGAATATCGAAAGTTCCGCTATGTCCTCTTTGTTAGAATCTTCCACTGCTTTAGTAATTAATTTTCTTATAGCGGACATTACATAGAACCTTAATTCTTTCTTATTGCTAAACGTCATCCCCAACATCTTGGCGATATTCTAAAATAATATTGTTGCGATTAGTATCGATAATACAGGTATATTATTCGATGTATATAGTACTTACCTTAAAATTATCTTTCACGTCTGTGGCATTGTGACAGATACTTGGCAGAACCGCCCATATTTGGATAATCAAAAATTCGTAAGTTTTTCCTCCTATTTGTTCGGCAGCTCTCGTCCTAAAATTATCGCATTAGGTTAGTGGAAAAGTTTCTGCCCGATTTCATGATTCGAAAACACAAGAAGGAATCGGGCACGAACTTTTGCACCGACCTAATAGTATAGATAGACTGGACTATCGTGTAAAAATATTTGAATATACTGACTCGCATATCGTGGTTAGCGGTAGCAATGTGTTCATAAAGAAGGACAATGTTCCTTCCGTTATGCAGTCCTTTAACAGTGGCAGCAGCCAGGTTCTTTTTAAATTGATCTCATTGTTTGGCAACTACAAAAGACATTTCTATATATAATCTGACCGAGACACTAATTCCATCGCGTTTATATATATAATTATTAGAAATTTTCAAATTGATCCCCTACTTTCAATGGAATTAAAGTGAGTACTGTTTGCGGACCCAATGATCTTATAGCGGCTCCGATAGCGTATTCGGCATCAGTTTTAGATGAGAAATTATAGGAATCGCGCAAGTCGGCAACAGCTTTCAATACATTTATTAATGTAGAAGTTCTCGATTTACCAGCCACCTAGAATAAAAAGAAGAAGTATTATTTAAATAGTCGATGCACGAGTAAAATTCACTGATTACCTGGAATAGTACGGCTATTAAATGTAGAATATAATACCACGCTTCCAAGTACTGGAAACTTAGACCTTTGTGCATTACAAGGATTACTTGGTCGATCGCAGTGCTATATCTAGATAAACAATTGTCGATACATGATTAATACACAGCAATATGTTAAAATCAGTTAAAATCAGTTAAAATCAGGTAAAATCAGGTAAAATCAGTTAAAAATCGAAATTCTGATATTTACTTTCTTACGAGCTCTTCGGTTTCACATATTTTGCCAATGCAATCCTGCAGCAATATTTTGATGGTGTGCGACGAACCAGATACAACTTCTGTTCTATCCGAGAGCCAAAGGTCTACACATTTCTCCAACATTTTTGGCAAAATAGTAGCACATAAATTCAGAGAATTGCTGGAAATAAAGTGAAAAAATTGATTCTTAGTATCGATCAGATTAAAAATAGAAAATTCAATTTCAATCAGACATTTTCTACCGACTTTGCCAGACACAAATGGGCTTCTTGCATGACTGCCAGCCATGCAAGGGTTGGCTGTGTATCCGTTGCAGGGGGCTGATAGTCATAGAGAGCAGTAATTAGTTGCGCATTCCTTTGAGCCGGCAGAATAGCTTCTGGGGGTCGGGAAACAAATAATCCGTGGAAGGTTTGAAGGCAACACGATGTCATTAAAACGTTTTTCATTCCCATAATCCTTAATAACACTTCGCAAATCATCTAAAAGCATGTTTTAATCGTGTGTAATGCGTAATGGGATCATTTAAATATCTGCCTTATTTATTGCTGTCGAACAGAAAATATTGCTAAAACCAAATGACCTTCAGAAAAAATTGTACTTCCCTTGTAAAACAGCATAATTGCATATTGGAAATTTGTATACGACAGTAAATCAGGCAAATATTCAAATGTTCTCATTTAGTCGTGGCATTCTGTATAAAATTATACTTGGTGAATATTTAACACGCACCTTCACATGTGGTTTTGGTAAGTGATGAGTGATATCTTTCAATAATGTGAGCGTATGAAGGACACCGGTGACGCTACCCGGCTCGGAACTAAATTGCAATTGGTTGTAACAGTGTTTCGCGATCCGCGGTGAACCAGGGTGGTACAGTGGTGGTTCATCGCATTTCATGATTTCACTTCCTGCCATTTAATAAAGCGGTTCCATAAAATATTTCAATTCTCTAATTCTCTAATCAAGATATCTTTGAAAATATACGTTACTTTTACGTTTTGTACAACGTACCTTTCAATATGGCACATAATCCGTGTTGAGCTGCTTTCCTTACTTTTGGTTTACTGTGCGTAACAAACGCTAGAATGGCGTCCAACACTTGCATAGTCGATGAATTCGACCACGTAGCCTCCTCTAACGCGCGGAGAAGTAGAGACAAACAATGAATGCACTGAAATAGAATAACGTTATGTATTTAGTATTTCGCGATATTCGCGATATTCGAAATTAAACGATGAATATTTTGCGATATTTAAAATTTAAGCGATATACAGACTTACGTGACGCAGTATTAGGAATTCTTCCGACGAGGCATGCTTGGACAGAATGTCTAAAAATATTTTACTGGCTGTGCTAAACTGTATATTCAGGACATTCTTGGGAACAGTCTTCAGACCCATTCCTAGCAAAGAAAGCGTAGCAGCGATCGATGTGTCCGATTCGATTGCCTCCAAGGTGCTCATCTATTAAATATCAATATATTACATTAATTTTCATATTCGAAACGCATAACAAAATATTCGACGCGTACCAAGGCAGCAAAATATTCTGTGGATGTTTCGCTTCCGCCGTTCTGCTTGATCACTTCTGTAACCGCCGAGAGCACAGCTAACATTTCCTTGTGCAAAAGCGACTTTGACTGGAAATGATTTAAAAATCTGCAAGATAGATAATAATTTCAATTTCACTGGAAGAAATTGCTGCGTTTAACGCCAGGCTGACAAGACGTGCTCTAATATCTTTAATTTACGATTATATTTCTTTAGGTATATATTATCTATAAAGAAATGACTAAAAATTTTGATAGACACGATCTCGTTATTTTTACGAGGCAATGTAGAATAATCGCTTCTAGCGCTCTGTAAACCGTGCAAAAATATTTCTGTTATGTCTCCGAATCGAATTGTTGGAAAACATAATCGATTACTTGCCTGTTAAAGGACATGTTAGAGCAATTACTATAATTACTGGCAAACGTGTCATAAGTATTAGCTGTAGATTCTGTTTGAGCGTCCGAATGATCTTCGTCCAGATCAAGCTTCTCAAACTGAGGACCAATGCTTTGAATAGCATCGTGCTTCTCCAAATCCTGTTTTGTCAGACCAGGCTTGGCTGCAATGAAAAAATAAGATTCGAGTGAAATATTGACGAAACAGGGATAGAGGACGTGAAATAGAATAGAATTAAACGAACCTGGCGCATCTTTGAAAAACATCCATGCCGCCTGTTCACGGTGTTTTTTCGTTTCTGGATTGCTACTCGAACTTTGTCCTTTCGGCCAGCGCTTCGCATTTTGTCTGCTGTTCAATCGTGGCCCTAGTTTACCCATTTTTAATCGAGTTAATTATGCTTTCCTTTCAAGTTTTCTGATTTATTTTCACCGAGTTTATAACTGATATTAACGTCAATGGTGCAACAAGGTTAACTTCATCTTGCACGTGTACACCAGGGCTGTGCGAGTACCCTGGAGTACCCGCAAAATGCGAGCCAATGCGAGCCGAGCTAAGCTCGACTCGATTGGTCGAGCCGAGTCGAGTTGCTCGCATCGGTGCGAGCTACTCGCGGCTCGATCAATCCAGACGAGTTTAGCTGAGCTCGCACCGAGCGTGCGATTCGTACGAAACAAACGACTTGCATGAAGGAGTCGACTCGAAATAAATTCAAGCGTAATATAACATATGGTGCGAGTTATACATAGCGGGAAGATCGGCACATCGATATTATCAATCATTTTAATATATTGAGAATGCTAAATATTTGGGATGTTTTATTATATATTTTGATAGTAAAATGGACATAATGTTGAGTAACGTAAATTCAGAATTTGTATAACCCTTTCATTGAAGATAGTTATGCAATAACAACTATTTTCTAGATTTATGTAAATAAGTATAGATGTGATCTGCAAAGAGCATTATTTTATGCAAGCTACTCGCATCGAAGCGAGCTACCCGCATCGTGCGAGCCGCTCGCTTCGTGCGAGTACTCGACTCGGCTCGACTAATCGAGTCGAGCTTAGCTCGGCTCACATTTTGCGGGTACATACTCCTGGGGTACTCGCACACTCGCACAGCCCTGACGTGCATCAACGAAATATTGCCTCAGCTCGGTCCAGCTCGGTCCAGCTCGGTCCAGCTCGGTCCAGCTCGGTCCAGCTCGGTCAGTATAGTCAGCAATGTTGATAATGGTGTTTCAACGATTTCCAAAAGGTGGCGCAGCGAAAAGCTGTCGGTATGCTTTGCAACGAGCCTAAATGCTTACAATTCGAACATACATTTACATTTGTTCGTGTAAATTTGATTAACAAAATAATATTTAAATATGTCTGAAAACTGCTTGTACTTTCCGCATATTTCCTGGAAAACATGCTTTTTTCGAATTTTACCATTTCCGTCCGCACGAGCATTTCCTTATGCCTTATCTCTTATGTTGTGCCAATACAACAAATGTTTGTCAAACAATTCGAGCGGTATCGACCAATAAGTACGTCATGTAGCGCGTCGCGAATATGAATACATATTATTATATTTATTCCAAGGTTTTCAAGTCCGCTCATGTATTTTTGCATATATACTATGGCTGATTAGGCTACCTGCAGAAATGAGCGAAACAGTAAATTTTGAAGTAATAAATAGCCACTTAAATAGCCACACGTTTCTTATTAAAAATTATAGAAAAAATATTTAATGGTACTTTATATCTGGATTCAATTAAACAATTTAGATTTGAAATTGATTTAGCTATTAGTAAAATTTGAATATTACATTGAAACAACGTGCCGACGAAATTCATGCTGTACTTTGAAATTTGAATTTTGTTATTTTGGAAACAGAAGATGCGATTTCGAGTGGAATTAAAGCCGGAAAGGCACAAGAACTATATGTATAGCACTCTGGGCAGCAGCCGATGTATTAACTTGAAAGATCCGCGCATTGACGGAGTTTCCTCGGCAAACAGCACTGTAAATGAAGACGAACGGAGGAAAATTGAGGGAGAATAGTGCAATTGGACTTGCTCGGTAACCCGGCACGTCTCGAGCTCGTTCTCGCCTCCATACAGACCGGCAAATTGCATTAGAGGAGCGTTTAGTTAATCCACGGGAACTGCGAGAATGGTACGGTACCCTGGTTTTCGAGCACTTCGATTCGCCAAGGATGAATCCCCGATGTCATCGGTGACGTAGGTAGACGCAAAAAGTACCGTATCGATTCCGTGACGTCATTGAACACCGTCCTACGCAACGGACAGATCATCCGGTTCGTCAGAATTCTTCTCGGTGATCCATCCGGTCTCCTACCTAAAACTTGATTTTAGGCGAACTATCGGTGAAGTCGAGACACAATATTATATTATTATGCTCGTTAACGCGCGAGCATCTAAATCAGGAAACGAAACGGCATCGCCACGAATCCAGTCGTGATTAGTGTTCCATTTCGCGCGCGCGCGCGTTGGCTCGTTCAGCGCAACATTATCTAATACATACATAATACATGATAATTTACACAGCAGCTCGTTTAACGTTTCAATGTGGCTGTGAACGCGTTCAGTTCCCTCGATCATATTTTAGTTGACTTTCAATTTAGAACGGCCATAGAATGTAATTAGGCGTATACCTAATCCGCGAATGGTTTCTCAGCTTTCACAGTTCACGTTAACGGTAGATCGGAAGAAAATGATCGTTTTATGATCCTTCTTCGGGATCGAACGGTGATAGTCGCACATTCACAACGAACTGGTCGCGCCCATTCACCGGGAACCTAATGTTTTCTTATTAGTAGTAATATTTCTCATTACCGGTAATATCGGCTCGCGTAAACGTGTAAATTCGAAAGATAAGGCCCGCGATTCCATGGAAAAAAATTATACCAATGTACATACAACTGACTCATGCTGTACCGTGTTTAATACTATACCCGAAGAGTCGACCGCGCGAAGGTTGGTACCGCCACGAATTTGCATGTTTAATGAACCATTGCTTGAGGAATGTTGCAAAAATGTGACAGCGAAACGGGAAGAAAAAGACCGGCGATTGTGCGATTCTGAATTTTCTTCGAGCTGGAACAAGAAAGAAATTCCACAGTTAACGCGAGGCTATTGTTTTATCCCGTTATATGTAGAGACACCTGGCTGGCGCTGGAGATTCTGGCGGCCGTATCGTGGTTAGCTATAAATGTTCCTTGATCGTTTTAATGTTGCGACGAACATTCATTTCGGAAGTCTAAAATGCTTTCAATTTACATAGTATTGCTTAGTAAAAATTTCAAGAAAGTTGATAATATTACTTGAAGATAAAATATTACATACTTCAACGAAGACGAATTCAAACGAAGAACGTATGATGAAATGTTATTTTGCGAGACTCAGGATAACATGAGACGTAAAAGCAGTTTACTTTGTACGAATCTGTCAACTAAGTATATTTTTGTTAATTTGATTATGCTAGCGCATTCTTTGCGCCACCATGAAAAACACGTCTGAAACACGAGAATTGCGATTGAAATAACTGCAAGCCTTTAGTTTTCAGCTCAATCTTCAACGTCGATCAATGTCGAGTTTCTTTGTCTCTGTAACCCCGACCAATTGGTTTGTATCCATAGAATATGTAAATATTGACAATAGAAATATTTTTATCGTTTTTGCGTACTTTGACGCGATTTTGATTGATTCAGCAGAGAGATCGGTTGATAGTACAATAGAAGTTTGATGTCAAAGTGAAAGTGATGCCGCATACGCTCACGCGGTTAATTCACGTCCAACATCGGGAGAACATCGTGACAAGAGCACAAAAGAGGCACGCACCTGGGCAAGAAGGGACTTTCGAGTTTCGAGGGACGGAAACCGAATCGACGGTCCTTGTGCTTCTTTTCGTAGGGCGATCTCGCACCCTTTTATACCGGGATCCTCCCTTTTGTCTAACTTTTCGGAGTCCTTGGACCAGACCCAGCTGCAGGCTCTTTTGTGCCCAGCAGTGCCCAGGATCTAACGTTCGAGACAACTTTCGATGGTACCGTGCAGCCTTGAGTTTCCTTCGCTTCGTCGCAGAGGTCGCTGTGCCTTAGACAACCTAATTTCTTAACAATCGGTAAACCGCAAATAACAGTTTGCAGATTAGCAATAAAAAACTTCAGTGGTCGAGTTAGAGGCACTGCATGGAGTTGAATAGGATTTTGCTTCCGTAGTTAAGGTAAGTAAGGAGCCCAGTTAAGCGAACAGGTAATACATATAACAATATTATAGATATTGTAGAATAATTAGTGCAATATTATTGTCCTCAACGATATAGTGATTTTTAGTCTTTCGAATTTTTAAGATTTTTCTATAATGCAATATAATTGTATGTACGCATTAGTACGCATACACATAAAGATTCGAAAGGCTAATGATTGCAACTTGGTTAGCGCAACGGGGAGTATAGAATTATTGCAATGATTAAACAATTTAATTATCTAGAGTATGCAATAGTTGTGGTGTCTTGTGAATGACGGCCATATCGATGTTACGTCGCCGTAGATTAGAATTGCAAGTATTATTAGTAAAAAAGTTTCTTCATGTTTTCGTGTTTTTATTGAAATTGCATGATAACAAGTGGAGCGAATACAATTGATTTAAAGATTCAGGGTACTCTTCGTGTCTCATCGGAACTACATTATTGTTTACTCGGTAAACACGTGATTCTCTCGTCTGCGAGACGGTCATCGAAAGTGATCGAGAAACAAGATTATGCAATCTGCAAATAATGAACGATATATAGATTGAGTCGCGCGAAGCGTGATCGGTTTCCAATTAGATTATTCTGTTGCTAGCGGTTCGATCGGAAATTTTTTTAGCTAAAATATTGTAGACAACCTTTTTTTTCCAGTGTTATCAAGCTCACCTTCAGTTTTTTATGGGTAAACCTACAATTTTTTCAGAAAGAAATATTTGTTATGATTAGAGAAACCTAACCCAGACATCCGACTCCGAATTTTTAGCGATTTTTCGAAATTGTTGAATAACTTTCCATGAGTACTTTAACTTGTTAACATATCATTTAAATAACATTCGATGCGGCCAAAGACAGTCATCGTTCATTATTTAACTCACCATTTGGAACAATGAATATTCGTATGAGTTTAAAACAGACATGTTCCTGGGAAGGTGATAGACATACATTGCCGGTAATGTTAACTATTAATATTTTACCTGAAGCAGTACGACGACCTAACCAACACGCGACGTGTCCGCGACGTCTCGGCACGTCAAGAGGTAAATTTTCAAACAAACTAATAACTAATTCATCGAACCGTATGTACAACTCACGGAATTTGTACGTTACGAAATTTCTGCGAAGGAAAAACGCAAGGAAGCAGAAGAGCCGAGACGGTCGGCTCATGACACATTGATTTTAATTGGATCAGAGATGGCGGGTGTTTCCCCACGTTCCACCGATCGATGAAAAGAACGAGTTCCGCGGAAAAATCTCGGGAAAGCACGTACCGATCTTTAATGACGTCTGCCATCGAGGAAGTTCGCGGCATCGCGTCGTTGCTCCAGATTACGTTAATATCGTTCCGTCCTCGTAAGTTGTTCAAAAATAACGTTCATTCATGAATCGTCACGATCTTATCTAAAAGTCAGTTCCATTGAAGAAAACGTCGTATCGGCGCGACACTTGTTCGATTAAACTGCAACAAGTAAATAATCTTCTCGGTTCCATTAACGAAGTTTCACTTGCAGCAATTTTACCGAACACGACTCTGGCAATAGCGTTCGATCGCGCAACAAGTGAAAACAAAATCGTTCCTCCGGAGCACATAATAAGCGTAACAAGGTCTCCTGCTCTGAGATATGCTACTTTTTATTATCATTCTGCTATATAATAATAACTGCAGTTTCTTCAGTTGTCCTCCTACGACGCGACGTGGTTAAGTTACCGTTTTCACAGTAAATTTTTGATACTTTTCGGACCTTCTAATTTCTTAACTGTTTGAAATTGCACCTTTTCATTTCTGCCATAAACGCAGAAAAAATACGTATGTAATCTGAGATTACCTTGCAATGTGAAATGGAAATTTTATGCAGGTCATAAGTTGTTTGCTATTATCGCTATGTTTTAATTTAGTGGAAAATAATGCGAAGAAAATGTTGAACAACGTCGCAGAGATAGTGCATTTACCAATGTATTAATTATTATCGGTTGATAAGAAGATGATTCATTATAAGACATTCAGTCAATAGGTCGTCAAAGTAGAGTACATGCAATGAGTACTATGAAGGAGGCCATTCTCCTACGACTACGATGATCGGAACAGGAAAGTAGGGGAAGTAGCCACACCATAAGTTCACGGCTCGTCAGTTCGTCAACCCTAATTTAGATCATAAATTTATCCATTACTGATCTTCGCTTTCAACTAGACTGTGAATCTTGTGCACTTACCCGTCGTGTATCCGAAACACAACGAAACTTTTCAACGAGGACTTTTCAATGATTTATACTCATTTCATTTTTGACGCGACGCGACGCGACGCGACTCAAATTCAGATTAAGCAAAACAGAAGCGGCGAGAGTCGACTCACTTGATATGCAAATGTTACGGGCAGCTTATTGAGAACCGATTATAAACTATGGTTATCGTCGGTAAAAGCAGCGAGATATACATACATACGTATGGTATGTATAAAGTATAAAACTATGCGTACGCCGTGGTAGACAGCCGATAGACCAATCGATACAGATTACCCGTGCATCGTGCGATGCAGTTACAGGTGCGTCTGTATAATATACAGGGTGTACAATAATTAACGAATAACTTTCAACAGCTGGATAGATTGAATATAATTGATTTTACTTAACTACGAATCACATTAAAATCAAAATAAAAGAATATAAATTTCGTAAAATGGTCTGGGTTAGGTCAATTTAATGTGTATCATTGTATTAATTATGAATTTGTTTAATACACCGCAGAACGCAGAAAATGAATCTTGTTTTATTTCTTAACAGATAAGTTGATAACGTTAATACATATTGATGAAATCTGGATGAAAAACTGGATATGCAACAACTATTCGCTCATAAATTATTAATTCATTAATATCACCGCTATATGGTACATCGTCTATACATATGTACATCGTTTGTTAATATCTTGGCAAAAGACGCAAGCCCGATAGACATGCTTCGTATTCACTCATAAAACGCTTAATTGACAAAAACCGTTTTTGGCCAGAATGTGCTCGAAAAGCCGACGATCGACAGGACTAACACAGCAGTCCGCCACAAGCTCGTGCGCATACACCATACACCGTTCTTACGCTGTAGCGAGTGTAACTACAATGTAGTAGACGCACCACGGTTATATGGCGAATCGAGGGAGCGAGAGAGAGAGAGAGAGAGAGAGAGAGAGAGAGAGAGAGAGAGAGAGAGCGAGCGAGCGAGAGAGAGAGAGAGAGAGAGAGGGAAAGAAATGGAAAGCGGCCGAAAGTGAGAGAGATGCGAGAGAGAGGGAGAGAGAAGGACATGCGCCAGCCCTCGTTCGTGGCACGTTATAATGCGCGAAGCCCACGGACTGAACGGCCGTTCGACAACAGCAGACAACAGTCATTCAAAGCTCGACTGGTGCGCGGTTCGGTTCGATTCGGTTCGATTCGGTTCGTTTCGTTTGGTTTGGTGGCTCTCGTCCTCGCGTGTCCCATCGTGCTCGATCGCGAAATCGATCCGCTTCCGTACGCGTCGTCCGAGAACCTGAGAACGGGTTCGGTTAGAACTGAGAGAATTTGAAAAAGAAGCACGGACACCGATCGACCACGAGGTGCACGGGAAACGATGCTCTGAGGGTGGACCCTGTGCCAACGCCGCGCCGGACCACAAGCTCCCCCGCGATCGACTCGTGATCAGTGACACCTTTTCCCTCGGCAAATCCGCCCAGCTGGCCACGGAGCACACCGACACCTTACCTGGGGTAAGTGACGCAATCCGGTCCTCGGATCGCGTGCCGCTACGCCAATCGCCCCCGGTAGCTTCCTCGACGAAATCTTGAGTGAAAAGTTGATGCTAACTGGTGCGAACAGTGACAAAACACTTCCTCGAACAATCATCGTTCACGCGAGGCTTGCCCACCGAACAAATTCCACGTGGAAACACCGTATCGTTCGTCGCTTCCTACCGTTTTTCTATACCATATCCTACCTTTTATTAATGTTGGTTGATAGGTCGGGCGATAGGTTCAATTGTTTTTCTGTAAGGATTTGCTCGGATTAGCGAGTTGCTCGGTCCGATGGGCAATTGACAAGTGGTTTCCTGTGGGTTTTCAACGAATGTTTCGGAGAAATCAATATTAGGATATGATGTAAGAAACTGATTGGATTTCGTGAGTCCGATTGGTTGACCGGACACTACTCCCGGTGGTAAAATGGCGACGCGGAGTTGGCAAGGGATGGTTTTTGTTGTTGCGAAGATTGGTGGATTTTTTGAGGCGGGAAGTTTGTTGGGTGGAATTCTCGGGAGAGATCGCAAAGCGTGGTATGAAAACTGGGTTCGGAAAACCCGGTCGGCGACCCACGTGGCCTATTGATTTTCCTGTCCGCCACGCCACTACGCGCGTACTGCTGGAAACTGGCCTTTTCTTCCTCGATTCGCGAATATCGCGACGCGATTAACGCCGTTAAAAACGGCCTTCTCTCATCCGAAGGGTATTCGAAAATTCATTCAGTTCATTTCTTCGCTTCTCCCTCGTGCCCGAACAGTGCGATTTATTAAAATCGACTGCTCCACTAGTCAATTAATCTCACAACATATCCAAACCCTCGAGATTATACCGACTCGGGAATCTTGACAAATTTTTTCGTCTTTATAAATTTCTTCTGTCGCAGTATTTTCTCTTCTCCTGATAAGATTCCCACAGTGTTGAAAGCAATCAAATTATCTTATCTAAAATTAATTTATCTAGTAATAATTCGTAACAAGAGGGGTGATATGTTCGGTCACGTGACTCCCAGGATCCTGATAAGCGTATTAATGCCAAATTCCCGCTTGAATAAAAAATGTAAAGAAAGAAATGTTGCTTCGATTCCGGTTAGGGTCGTAAGTACATACGTTGTCGAACGATTATTGTTTGGCTCGACTATTCGTCATTCTAGCGTTACCAAGCATACAGAGTTTCTTAACACAACAGTCTGTCGCTTTCCTACAAACAGATCGATGCACTATGTCTGACCTAAACGGTTAGGTAGAATTTCTGGTTGGTTGTCAGGGTCATTGGCATCGTTTGCACGGCAAACTTACTTCGACGACTGTTACTCAGAACTTACAATTCATGTTTTGCGAATAAGATATTGTTTACAAATAGGAAAACCCCCTCTGTCGATAAGAGGCTACCTATCTGGCCGACCATATACACGCACGTTTCCGTTTAAAAATACATAATTCGAACTTGGAACCTTTATCTAACATTCAAGATGTACAACGTGTCGATTATGATACATATTTTAAAATAATCTATTATGTATAATTGATTGATACTGTAGCTGTATTTAGGGATACGCACGTGCACGATCGGCACAGCGCAGTATAGTTGCCGACCAGAGGATCGCCGCGTATCCCGTTGTAAAGCGGTAGCCACCAAAGGCGCCGAAAACGTCCTTTGGTGATTTGTCGATTCCGAAGTCGGTAGCCGAAAAGGCAAATTTCGGTAACCGAAAACGCCCGCGCCCGCGTCCGTTCGAGTTGAGTCTGAATCTCGCCGTCGAGCACGCGCCGTCAGTTTAGTAAATACATAAACCATTGGCTTGTCGTGGTTTCTTCCCCTAAAATACGCATATCGTACCACGTAATATCGACAAATTATAATATTATAACAACAAAATAAAAGAACAAACATAATTTTAAAATTAATTATGTTGACCAGATTATCAAATCAACTCGTAATTTAATTCATCGCAATTCTTTCGCGATTTTTATGCAAAGTAAAAATTGTTTGCAAGAAATTGTTAACAAGAATTTTTCGTCGATTCATCTTGCACGAAGGGATCAATATCACGAAGGTGGTTATCATTCACGAGTGCCTCGAGTTAAGTTTCATTACCGTTAGAACGCCTGAGAAGCGCCGCGCCGTTGTCGGCGAAGGATCAATAAAAACTGACGTAACGTTCCACGAAAGTTTCAGGAGCCTCGAAACTCGAAATTTCATTCTCTGTGCACGTGCGTACACGCAGCGCAAAGGTGTTTAACGAACAATTTTTAACGAACTTCTACCTCCCGCTTTCAAAGATTGCGCAATTTTGAGCATTCGGTACAACTAATTCGAGTCTAATACATACTAAATCTAAATACATACCTTGTATTTGAAGTTTAGGTTTGAAAAATATTTACCGTTTTGTACATTCACGTTTACAATTTACTCATTTCTGTGATAAATGCTTAAGATACGCAGTCTGCTATGTAATAAGAATTAGAGTGCCGAGTGCCGAAACACGCATAAACGTATAAAATTCGTTTAAAGCTAAACGTATAAAGCTCGCCACGTTCGAATCGGTAATATACGTTGACGTGGGTCGGGTAGTCGGTCGGATAATCGTAAAAGAAGCTAAGGCGGTATTCAGAAGCGAAGATTGCATCGTGATTACGAGTTGTTACGCGGTCCCGAAGGGCTTTCTGGCAAAAGAAAGAATCGTGCGTCTCGATTCGTAGGTTCGCGGAGGGACGAGTAGGGAACCGGTACCCCTGAGAAAGGGTTCGTTCGGCGCAGACTATGGGCCAGTTGCCAACAGAGTTTTTCGGCCATGTGCATCGCGAACGATGAAAGGAATGACGCCCAACAGCATTTTCGTACCTGTGCGACGGCGTGCACGTGTGCGCGTGGTTCGAAGAACAGGCTCGAAGCTGTACGAATGCCAGACTGTCGTATTAGGCGGGCGAATTAAAAGAAGGTTCCCGCCATATTGAATCTTCGGGATCACACCATCTACACCAGAGACTGGTGTAGACTTGCGCTCTGAGACTTTGCGCTTACGATTCCACTGCGCATTTTTAGAAAATTCTCTTGAGCTCGACAACTCCTTACACACCTTTGTAGACAGTGATTATTCTTCTACGAAATTTTATCAGCTTGTTTATCACGTTTCACCGATTCAAATGATTTCTTGGAAATTTTTTGAAAATGATTGTTTGGTATCGTTTTAATCGGAAAACAGTTTCACATTCAAAAATCTACATAACTGATCAAGTTTTGTCTAAACACCCACTGTAAAAATTCCAAACGACAAGCTGCGCCAGTTAACGGATGTATGTATCGCGAATATTTGCACAGAATATTTTGCACGGAGGAAGTAAGCTATTCGTTCACTGTAGAAACAGTGTTGGGACACACGAGAGGGCGGGAAATTTGATACGGCATCAGCACAGCAAACAGGAGACGAAATATGGCGCCACGTGATTGTTGACGCTGAAACTCGCGTTGCTGGCGTTTGGCATAATTTAATCTTGCAGCATGGAAGATCGATTATGGATTTTGAAGGATTTATTCGATTTTCTAATCGAAGTCTCTAAATTGGATGGACCGTGGAACCCACATGGCGCGACGTTACAGCGACATGCGGCATGTGGAAACAAAGCGCGATCGGAAGTTGGCGAATCACCGCAGAAAACTTGATCCAAAACGACGATCCACGGTTGTCCTGTTCTCAGGTTGCCTAGCTGGTGTGGTTACGCGTATGTGATTACATCGATCGTGCGCTCGCCCTTCCTCGGGCATCTCGAACGTAAATGTTCCGATAAAAACTCACGGAAAGAAGAGACAGAGGGTTATCTTCGCCGCTTTGGTTCGACGTTAATACGAGCGAGCAGTTAATCTCGCTTTGCTCGCGTAATAAAATCACGAGCGGAACGCTTTGCGTGTGATCCTGTTCCCGGCGCGGCGTGGCGTGGCGATTCAGTCCGCGAGTTCTCTTCGGTGATCTAACAATACGTGATCTAATAAATCGTTAACATGTGCCACGTACCTCGATACTAGTCCATCCTACGGACCCTATAAGCAGTAGGATGCTTACCACCGTTGATCGTTGGAAATGGAGAACAAGGATGCGCGACACGTACGGGACATTCGGTATGCGATACGGGATTTCCTCGATTCCTGATTTAGGACCATCGTTTCCTTCGTCGCGTCGTTTCGTTAAATCGTGAATCGATTGCAGCGTAGCTTTTCGTTCTAGCGAGATTGAACTGAATTCTGTTGTCGGGGCGCAATCGGTGTTGCACGTTTTCGCGATTCAAGTCTTGATTCTGTCAAGTGTTTTCCAAGTTGTTTCACTTTTCTATCAGCGGAATTCACTCTGATACAATCGATCCAAGTATAAACGTAAACGCGTTATGTTTAGCATCGCGTATCAGTTCTATCCAATATCTTACAATACCGATATCTGACTTCACGACGTTTACGATATATGTATACGATGTATGGTATACAATACTATATTGTACCAGTTATGATCAATTCTAAATTTGTGGTTTACGTTTCTAGTATAATAATATCGTTAACAAGTAAGAATGCATAGAAATGAAGAGAATAACGATAACAGAGTTACGGCTTTAGACTAATAGCAGCTATTAGTTGATAATTTGGTTACTAAATATGAATCGAAGAAATTGAATAGATAACTGATAATTGTTATCTATGATAACTTGTTATATATATTCCAATTCAGTTTTTATCATTGGCTCGCGAAGGCTAGACAAATTATAGAATAATTTACGATTAGGATACTCGATAGAGTATCTAGAATACCTAGTATTACCATAATACATAATATGTACATATGGCATGTATGTATGTATGTATGTATGTATGTATGTATGTATAACGTGGAACAATAATACATGCTTTCATTTTTATGACAGAAAACCTTTAAATTTTGCTTTCACGATTATGGGTTTTCATATTTTTTCGCATTAGATGGTTGGAAAAGCGCTTTTTCAAAATGGCGAATACTGTGACATCGATACTAAATAAACGTATCTGTTAATTAGCTTGTCTTAACGAACAAGGCGTCTCATAACACAACGTAAATCGATATTTAAGAATCGGAGGGCAACTTTGCAGGCCGAATCGTGTGAAACGACCCTGAAACGCGTGTTCCATAAAGGAACGACCGATCGGCAGTTCAGGCGAGCAATTAGGGAATTCGCGGAATCTGGCTAAATAAACGGCCGGTTAGGCGATCACGGTGACGGCCTATTGCCGTCTGATTAAGAACTGGTTTGTCACCTTCGGACAAGTTCGCCAAGCGATATAGAAAGGTGTGTGTCGACGTTCGCGGCACCGATTGGTCGATTATGCTTCGTTGTAGCGTGGGAAATATATAGAGGGGCTGACACGATCGATCCACGAAAGTCAACAAGTTCGACCGTTAGTTATCCGCTGGATCGAAAACTCGTCATCAGGCTTGCGCGTCGATGATCGCTAGGGAATGATCGAATTGGATCGCTGATCTGGCAGCGCGTGGCACGCGTGTTCGAAACCAGTTTGCGAGATAATTGGTCTCGAATCCGAGTGACTTTCGAATCATCCCTTGCGTCGACTATTTTTTCTCGTATCCTTCGATCTCTGAACGGAATTATTATTGTTTCGCAATATTTTCTGTGGATCTTTATGCAAAATAAAAGTTGTCGATTGTGACAGAAAGTGGCAGAAATGAAATAAACAAACTGCTCTTTCGTTTCTGCTCTTAATCAATTTTCTACAATGAAAATAACGTAACAACGTTGTCTTGTGTTTCTACCATTTGATATTTCATCGACTCGTTCGATTCTTGTAAATGCCAATCAAATCTACAGTCTAATACGGTTAGTTTCCGCTTTTCGCGGTAAATACTGTAAATAGAATCGGCGCGCAGTGGACGGACATTTTCGAAAGACAGTGGTGTATAAGAGAGTAGTACATATTTATGTGAATGAAAGTCTTCTCCACAACGATCGTCAGCCTCATGATTTATTTAAATGTTTCCGCAAGCTCCGCCATTCATTTATCTCGCCAAAGATCTCGAACGTGAATCATTCTGCTTCGTTACGAGTAAAAGCTTCATGCTCCAACGAGCTCCTTCTCCGAATGGTGAATCGTTTCGCACTCGATGCATTATTCAGAAGAAACGCTGGGAAGTGCAACGAGGAAACTTCTTCTCGGATGATCTAGAAAAACGAACGAACACGCGACAAGAAAAATCCGTTCGGGCCGCGTTCCATGTAACGGCGCGGCGGCGCTTTTATCTAATGAATCTCGCGCGGGAGAATCCACGGTTCGTCGGGCCTTGGATTTACTATTTTCGCGAGAATGCTCGTTTTATACCGGCCCGATCAACAGGTGGTGCTTCTCGATGGTCCAAGGAAAATGGAATTTCGCGGCGAACTGTTCTTGACCTAAATAATTCTACTGAAATTCGTTGGGAATACGGGAAATTCGCTGTTTAATTTTGTGGAAAACGCTTCGAATAGAAACAGTTTAAAGTATAATTGGCAGGGAAACAATTGGAATGAAAAATTGTGGCGATGTCGAGGACAATGCGAATTAACGAACTGTTTAATTGGGCCTGTTTCAGAGAGGATGTCCAAGTCAGGAAGTATCAAAGACGGCGAGAAGGGGCCATACGACACGGTCCCGGTCGCCGATAAAGGTGGCAACGATGAAATCAAATTAGAGGCGAAAATGTCCCTGTTGAACGGCATCACGGTGATCGTTGGTTCCATTATTGGTTCTGGCATATTCGTTAGCCCCACCGGTGTGCTCAAGTACACGGGAAGCGTGAATGCCAGTCTTCTGGTGTGGACAGCTTCCGGCATTTTCTCCACGGTACGTCGACCCTTCTTCTTCTTTATCTCGGTTGATTGCCTGTTCGGTTTTCCTTTCTCCTGTTTCTTTTTGCTGCGTCTGTTGACCCGTAGACTCAGGCTTCCTCGATCCTAACCGTGGGATCCTTGAGGTACATAATATATTATAATTATTGCCAAGCAAAAAATCAATTTTCGGTGCAAACTACTGGAGGTAGAAAATACTGGAGGTAAATTGTTGGTTCCCAATTCAAGTTGCTTTCGAAGGATCCATTAAAAAGTCTGTAGCCATGGACCATGTGCTTTGAAAAATTATAAAATGATTGCCGCGCCTCGAGCCAGTGGGTAATGTATTAACAACAATTGCTATTGCTAGATTGTGGATCTTTGTGCAAAATAATTTGAATAGGTTGGAAACAATGTATCGCTATCTTGTCATAAACGCACATAGAATCACATAGAATCCGAATCCGCAGTCGAGTTATAATAACTGTTTACCGATTGGATTCGAATTATTGTACATTGGGTGCGTTGGCAACAGACGTTTCCGAAGATGTTGTTCCTTCCGTGAGTTTTGTGAATCGATAAGGATAAGGGTGAAGCGTGTATAGTGTATAGTGTATTTCGTGGAATTGTTTACGTTTACGTTTACGTTTACGTTTACGTTTACGTTTACGGGATGTTGTGCCGTGTTGTGATGATTTATGGTTGTACAACAGGTAGGCGCGTACTGTTACGCGGAGCTCGGGTGCATGATCAGAAAGTCGGGCGCCGATTACGCATATATCATGGAGACCTTCGGACCTTTCATGGCATTCATCAGACTGTGGGTCGAGTGCATGATAGTGCGGCCTTGCAGCCAGGCCATCGTGGCCTTGACTTTCAGCGTGTACGTTCTGAAGCCGGTGTTTCCCGACTGCACGCCGCCCGATGATGCAACCAGGATACTCGCTGCTTGCTGCATCTGTGAGTCGATCGTTTTCCTTTTATTCCTTTTATTCAGTTTTTCACATTCATTATATCTTTTTACTCTTTTCCTTTTCGTCTCTCTATTTACATTTCGTCTTTTCCCGTCCCATTAATTTATTTCTTTACTTCTGTTAGAATGTGACGAGGTAAATAAATAATACATAATTATTGGTACTGGGTTAGGTTGTTCGGAACATATTCTCACGGAAATTAAGCCGATTAAATCCTATTTCGGCTTGCTGAATCACCGAGTCTGTTCCGTCGCATCGGCCGACTCCCCAAGAACCATTCCGATTGTCCCGCGGATTTCCATTCTCTTCCGAGAACTCCGTCGTCTTTTGTAATTGAAAAGACGTTCCGCGCGCGGTATAATTCACGGTCAGATTGTCGGTTAATCGAATTACTTTACTTAAGGTTTATCGCTGCTCAGCTTCTCCTTTCATACGGGGCCCGTATTCATGTCGCCTCGGCTCGGCACTCTTTGATCGCTTTTTGGTCTAGTTAATCCAACAGTTGATTCGGTTCACAGTTAGAACATGGTTTATCGAACATCGTCCAAAATTCTCCGTTAATCGTTCCTTCCGATTAACAACGTATTTTCCAAATGTAATTCCTTCGAGGACTTGAAGAATGCAGAAAATGGCACATGCGGCGCCAGATGGCATATTAATGCCAAATAGATTTTCTTACAATTTTTTTCTATCGATCGATGTCACAGTACAATTCGCTTATACATATTGTATTTCAGGGCTCGGAATTATCGACTCCCTCCTCCCCCTCGACCCGGCCGCGGATAGCGCCTATGGTACGCGCCTATAGTACATACGTGCCTCAACTGGCTCATCCTCTTCGCTCGTCGCTCGAGAACTAGGACCGCCACGGGAGACGGGAAGCGAGACTCGCGGCCGGATCGAGGGAATGTAACCTTCGAAATTCGACCGTCCCGCGAGTAAATAATTCCGAGCCCTGTTGTATTTTCACCGGAACAATGAAAATTGTATAAAAGAGTGGATCGGCGTCTCCGAGCTTTTGTTCGTAAACGAACTGTCTGCCACACTGACCGTTTCTGTTTCCTTTGCGGATTTTCGTCGGTAAAGGCGATTATGCTATCGTCTGCGATCCGTGGACTCCTCGAGGACAGTTTGTCGAATCGAGAGGACCTTGTTCCACTTCCGCCCGACTACTGTTTCGGCAAAAGAAAAAGATCGACAATACCGGTAATGATTGGTGGGATTCCGTCCTCGCCTCTTTCTCCAATGCTTTCTCCGTTCAACATCCGGACTCTTTTGTCGTGAATCGTAGGCGACGTCCTTCGGGAAGTTTTTAAACGTTGATACAGCGCAGCGTCTCGTTACGCGAACAGTTTGCGATTCTCTGAATAAGCCCAGCCTTGGAGCAGTTTGCTTTCCTATTTTCTCTGGGATATGTCTTACGGGAATTTAGCAAGTAACGCACCAAGGTCTAACGAATCCTTCAGGGAATTGTTCTTTAGTTGCGAGCATAAAGCAATTCGCTGTTCTCCGCCGTTCTCCACTGATTGGATGGACTATTTGTTCTTCTCCTGCGACCTGAATTCCAGGATCCGAAGTCGAGGGGATCGATGAGTGCATCTGATGTTTATTACGTGTCTCGTTGTTAGCAGAAATTAATGTGGCCTTTGTTGGAAACTTTCCTCGCTCGCGGCATTCTTACATAGTTCAAAAAAATTTCTATTCGGCGCTTTCGCCATTTTCATATCTTTCAGACACGCCATTTCTTTATAAAATATCAAACTTTGAATATTCAAATTTAAGAAAACTCTTTTCAAGTAACCTGAAGATCCAGTTGCGAATTTTCATGTCGGTAATTATTGGTCAGATCGAATTGATTCTTGTTGTCCTTGTTGATGTTGTAGATATTGAAAATTCTAAAGAAACACAACGATGTTCTTTAACAATAAAAAATAAGCCTAAAAAATAAAACTCTTTCATATTTCGATCGCTATCTATATCTCCTAGAAAATACGCTTTCATTTGAAAATTTCTGTAACGAACTGTGAATTCAGCGTAAGCAATTTTCGCGATTCGAGCGTGTTTCGCGAAGCCAGGCGCGGCGACAAGTTGCACAATGCCGGGACTTTTATGAACGTTTTCCGCTTACCTGGACCGAAAACGGAATCGTGAAAAACCGTGGTAACCTCGATTCGAACATGCATACGTTCTCGAGAGCCGTGCACACGCGTTCGCAACGCGCAAACGCGTAAAACATGTCCCTTCGCTAACAAAACCAGTGCCCGACGAAACAAAGCAATGCTAATAATTCAATAATTGGCCTTTCCGGAGAACTGGACGCGTTACTTGACGCGTTGTTACGTTACCTGGAACCGTAGAGAATATTCGCGAGATACCGTAGACCTTTCAGCAAGCACGCGTTACCGACGCCGACGTTCTTGTAAAACGATAGGCACAGCCGCGGTCGCGACATCGAGGCGGAAGAACGGGAAGGCGCGGGCGTCTCGGAAACACGATATTCCTGAAGACTCCCTGCAGAGAAGAGATCACCAAAAAATACATCTCTTTTACTTATCCAACAGGATCCTCGATTTTTTCAGTCAATTGCGAACGGGAGAGACGCTATACCGTTATTAGTAAATAGTAAGATACAGTTTGAGAAATTCGGAAATGAATATGTTGTTTTCAAATCGTGTATTTCAAGTCGTGTAATTATTAAAGTTAACTAGAGGGAAGAATAAATTTCTATTGTCTCAGTTACAATCGATGCAGAACATTTTTCTATTGCATAAAAGTCCGGGAGTGTTCCTAGAAATTACGGATCAGGAAAATGTTGCAGGAAGATGCTCAGTCTACTAGCAAAGTTGCACTAAAAGCGTCTAAAAGCCTATATTAAACGAAAGGGACACGATATTAAGGAATAAGATAAGAAATTAAGAGACAAGAATGATGCCACCGCACCGTGGAGAATATTTCCATCGCACGATCGCGAGGAGGAATTTCCCAAGGATTTAATAACGATCCCGAAGAACCCGAGCAAATACTTAAAATGAGCTCGTTGCTTTCTTGTCGGTTCACCGGAATCTATTCGCGTCGACGCGCGACGATTCAAGGATCAGAGACGAATCTTTCGTACCGCTGCCAGAGCCGGAAGCTTGGCCAGCGATTCGTCGGAAATTAAACAGTCCGAAATTAAGCGGAACGTGGAACGAATGGATGGAAGGCGTTCCGTTTCCTTCCCAGGACATTTTCGCAATCACTTTCGGAATCAGTCGGAATGCCCTCTTAGCTACGTGGTGTCACCGTCATCGTTACACAAATATCAATATTTCTAAGCGGATATAAATTTACAGAAATTCGGAACAACTGTTCACGATACTAAATTAACTTCCTACCAAGTATTTCACTATTTGTCCTGTTTAACCGACAAGCTAATTTTATTTATTTTATTTATTAAGAAACAACGCAGTGACAGTCGTTTCAGTAGCTTCTTCATTTTTTACGAGGAACATACTACAATGACCTGAAAATATGAATGCTCGCGAGCACCATCCACCATAATATCGAACGGGGTTTCTCTCGCCATTGTTTGTTTTATTTTCGGGCCAAAATCCGCCTTTCGGTTCTCGGAACCAGATGCAAAGTTGTGTTCCTAATGCGCCTCGGGATGAAGTATGGGTCCAGACTGTACAGAAATGTGTGCAGGGAGAAAGAGGATGGCGCATTCCGCAGTCTGGGCTATCCATTCGGAGAAAAATATACGGCTGCGTTTCTCCGATGCATTGATGCATAAATATAGTTTTCTCAAGATGCTCCATAACGAACCACCCAATCCCCTTTTTTACCTTTTTCAAATCTCTTCGATTCTCTATTTGTTTGAACGATGTTACACATTTCTTGTCCATCGTAAAGATACGCTCCCCCGAAATTTCGGATTACCGGGCAAAATGAAACGTTATCTACAAACCCAGTCTTAAAGACGTACTTTTTCCAAATTCTTAAAAACGGGTATTTGCCTACATTGCGATTCTGATTTGTTAAATCCTGATTTCGGACCATTGATTGTATCAACACGTGGACATATCCCTACCGTCCGGCGCGGCGCGGCGTTAGGGAAACTGGCCCTGCCTCTCCTAGACTGTTGGAATAATCTATTTACATCGGTTCCGACTATCCAAATTCCGATTTGGGCCCACGGAGCGGTCGCACAGTCTCATCCAGGCAGAGACTACTTCGGCCGAACGAAAAGACCGCGGCCAGCAATCACGTCCAATTGCGATTAAATGCAATCTTTTAATAACGTGTCAACTGGTGGGCACAACAGCATAATTCGCCAAGGGGGGTGCAAGGCGGGTACAAGGCGGGTACAAGGCGGGTACAAGGCGGGTACAAGGCGGGTACAAGGCGGAACGAGACCGAGAACCGGCAATAGTCTAACTAAGAGAACCGACGCGACGCGGCTCGGCGGCGACGACTTCGATCGTTGCAGAACGACGGGACGGATGATGGAAGAGACACGAGGGGACCAGGGGGAAAGAATCTCGCGATATTCCTCGAGATGTTGCATCAGCAGGCGTTTTTAACTTTTCTTTCTTATTGCCAACCAATCTGCCAAGGACACGCAGGGCCCCGACTACCTAAGCAACACTTTTATCAAACGGTAGTCTGAAAAACGCAGATAATGTAAAAAGAGGACAGGTACCTACCGATCAGAGACTGCTATCTCTGGATCGTCGATACCAATGTTCCCAGCAGCCTAACCTGATCTTTGACGGTTGTCTTTTGGTGGTTGTCTACATATGTATATTGGTGGTCCGGTTAGAGTGAACTATCCTTCTGGTTTGCCAACGGATAGTCGATCGGTCGATAACTCTACACTTCTTTTTGCCCTGTCCAGCGTCATGGTTCGCTAAGCTGGTGCCAGTTAGTCTCCAGCGTTGGGCTACCGCTTCCGTAACCGGTTCCGTGCGATTCAATATCGATAACAATAATCATATTCGTCTATGACGGTTCGAAGGCAAGCGATCGTTTGATCGACGCTTAATCAATTGTGGAGAGCTTCTGGACAACGTCATTCAATCTATGGTGGTCCCTGTTGACTATACATGTTGACCACAAATTCCGGCATTTGTTGCTTAGCTACAGCTTGTTGCTTAGCGAGTAATTACACTAACTACTGAAATTGAGACAACCTCAATTTTCTATCTCGACCTGTACGATATTATAAAGTCTCCAACTATAAAATTTTAAATATTGCTCATTGATAATAATAGGACTTATTAATGTCTAGACAATTAGCCAAGTATTGATTTTTCAAAAAGAAAAAAAAATGTACCTACTCGGCTACCAAATGTTTAGGTATCTCGATACAAAAGGAATGCCCCACTTAAAGAACAGTGCTTTGGCGGCCGAGTAGCATTAAGAAGAGAGCGCTACGCTTTCAACCATCGAATAAGCCATACGCAATTTACGTGTCATCAGCAATCTTGGCGTTTCGCGACACAAATGAATCAAATTACACGACACAAGTCCACAGTCATCGTTGCATTATGTTATCATCGCTCATTAACATTTGCTAACCGTTTCTTATCACGACGAAAGCAATCAACATCATACATACATATATGTACTCGAGGGTCGCGTGTCAGTAGCCATAACATACTACCGGTTGCCTCTACCTACGAATGCTGAACGCGATCGCATCGAGAAAGCTTTCATTATTCGTTTAATCAATCGGTCCATTCTGAGCAACGCACTCTTCGATCAATCATCTGTCGTTGTTGTATGTATATATGTACATACAATATTATTGGTTCTCACGAGTTTTCTGAAAGAACTCGTTAAATGCTCGATCAATAGATTTTTTCAACATCTATTTATTGCATCTATTCATCTGGTAAATAGATAAAGAAACCTATTCTTGTTCGAATAGCACATTAAATGTCTAATGAATTGGATTGGAGATTGTGTGGATTGGTCGAATCCTTACATCAATTATCTTAAAATTATTATTATTTTCTTAAGAACTGAATTATCCTTTGAGCGGAGTAACTAACAAGGTATTCGGATTCTTGCAGTTTTACAAATTGATCGTTCGGTAACAATTGAATAATTGCCACTAAATTCAATTTATTGTCGCAGCGTTACTAAAAATTCAAATTTTAATAAAGAAATGCCTTAGAAATAAGAAATGTTCGACATTGTTCCAGGCATCCTAGCATTCATAAATTGCTGGGACGTGAAATGGGCGACGCGAGTACAAGATATCTTCACTTATGCGAAGCTCTTGGCTCTCTTCGTCATCATCTTCGCCGGTGCTTATCAGCTATTCGCCGGTAAGTTCAACGAACCATCTTCGGCAACGGACTGTCAAAATTTTGCGGTACACGATATCCTTCACTGTTTTTATTTCTTCTCGGAGAGAAGCGTTCGCTAATCTTTTTCTCCTTCGTTCGGTCGGACTACACTCATCTCGCAGTGTTTCCTGTTAATCATCGAAATGTACTAGAATACAATCGTACAATCGTACAATCGTACAATCGTTATTGTCAGAGTTTTCGTGTGATATCTATCGTTGCGAAGAGATCGATGGCTAGCGATGGCAACTGATTCGAGAATGCTCGTGATTTAAGAATGATTTAGTCACAGGGTGCACAGCAACAGCAAACGCAAGAACGAGGAAGAAGTTAATGTTCCGTCGCCCACGCCACCCTGATCTGCAACGTAAGACGGTTAGGCGTCTTTTCACGTGCCGGACGAGACAATTTGCCCAATCAAAAAGGTGGATTAAACAGGCGGGGACGATTCGTTGCAAGGAATCACTTGAATTGACCTATTTAGCCCTGCAAATGGCTCCTTTGAGACTAACGTTGTCGTGAGAACTCCTCTGATTCCGATAAATTAGATCACCGACGATTCCGCCAGTTACTACGCAAGACGAAACAATAAAAAGAAACGAAATTTGTTGCAGTACCTGCAAAACCCGGCATTTTCTGTACGAAGAGCGTCGGTTCAAGAAAATCGTAAAACCAAGCTAGCAATTCGTGTTACTACACCATTGTTCAAATGTTTTAATATCGATAGAATTAAGTCGAATAGAAAAAAATGAAAATAATTGACTATACGACAGAAATATGAATGTTTCGAAGGATTGGTGTACGACCGAATCGCGTTTGATCGATGGTGTGCATTTTGCTTCGCAGGAAACACGCAGTATTTCACGTTCGAGAACACGAACACAGAAGTGACGTCTATAGCACTAAGCTTTTATTCGGGACTGTTCGCTTACAATGGCTGGAACTACTTGAACTTCATCATCGAGGAGCTGAAGGACCCCGTCAAGTATGCAACCGATTCGTTTTGTTTTTTCAAAGCCTCGATAAGCTCGTTCGATTGATCGACGATTAAGCGTCGAGATCTACAACGAGTACGCGTGATCTTTTCGGAATCGATTTCGCGGCTCTTTCTATAGGTTGTAGTCTTTGGTCGCGAGAACTGATCTAACAATTAGATAAGAGACCGTTTAATAGGGAAGCATCGTGGATTCTTGTTAATTAGGACAGACGCTCGTTCAGGGCAAATCTTAAAGGATACGCTGATTGGGGAAGTAACCATAAAAGTTAACGCAAGTGGGAACAGCTGCTTCGGCCGAATTGTTTTGATCCCAATTAGACAAGAATCCATTGTGCATTGAGATTATGAGAACGAGAAAAAAGAGAATCGCTTTCAATAAAATGGTTAATGAGATTTGTGTTTCAAGATTTAATGTGGCTTAAACGAGGAATTTAGTCGAGAAACTTTTCAGATATTACAATGTACATGTAGTACAATACATACTAAACCGAAGCTAAACAGAACTATGGAAATCTCGATAAAGGAAAATAAGAACTGGAAACACCGCTTGAAAGAGGAATTAACTCGTCTAACCCCGGTGTCGCGTCGGGTGAAATCTCGTGCAACGATTAATAGAGATTGCAACAGCCGGTGTTGCGTATCTACTAATTAAAAGAGGGGTCGCAATGCTCAACTCTATTGACTCCGACGCTGGTGGTCAAACAAGGACTCTTGTTCCATGTCCTAAGCACCTCAAGGTCAAATATTTTCTACTATCGATCGCCGAGAACCATTAGAATCATTTAAACGATCAATGAACTTGCGCCTTACTCTCGGCGTTCAATTACCAACGTCGCAACCGTGTTTATGTACACGCTTCTGGGTTCCTTATCATCTCAACTTAACGCTCATCCTACCAACCGTGATTTTTTCAAATATGTAGAGATATCAGTTTGAATGGTGAAACAACAAACTGATTTTATTTTAACAAATAAGAAAAGATAAAATTGGAAACGTCTTCTATTTCCTCGTCTTACAATATCTCAGTTATTAAACAGTTATTAAATAGTTAAACGCATTTGATATTCGTTACATTAATGAAAATATCTTTATTCTTCTGTCTTGAGAGTTTTCACGATCTCGAGTTGTCGAACTCGATGCTACGAGGCCAGGGTTTAATAAATTATTAATATTTGATTGTTTCTATTGTGATTCTATCCTATTCTAGAAATTTACCGAGAGCCATAGGCATCTCCTGCATCCTCGTCACTCTCGTCTACGTGTTCGCCAACGTGGCCTTCTACACGACGCTTAGTCCTGTCGAAGTGTTGGGAAGCGAGGCCGTGGCAGTGGTAAGTTAACAGAAGCGTAATTTCAAAAAAATTCAATCACATCGGTAATTACGTCGCATTTATAGCCTCGATAACTTGGCAATGGGCAACGGCAACGATACGTTGGAATGAACAAACAATGGTAATTGCGCGTTCGTACAGTTTTTTCTCCGCGCGAGAAGGATCTTGGAGAAGTATCAAATGGATTCCATATTGGATCGAATCCAATGGAAACAAGTTGCATACATACATGTACAATGTTTTTAGAATTTTCGCTTGTTGAATTTCGCGAGTAGACGATACAACGCTTCTTATTGTATAGCTCTGTGCGATATAGCTGTTCTGTGTGACAGACGTTCGCGAATCGTCTCTTCGGCTGGTTCTCCTGGACAATCCCCGTATTCGTAGCCCTTTCGACGTTCGGAGCAGTAAACGGAATTCTTCTGACGTCTTCTCGTCTCTTCTACGCAGGAGCTTGCGAGGGTCAGATGCCTGAAATACTGACAATGATCCAAACGTCGAGGGTTACGCCAACACCAGCCGTTCTCTGCATGGTACGTCGACATTTCAGATATTGTTTTTCATATTTTTATTAGTGCAATTACTGCTATCTACGATTATTAAAAAGTTGCACTTTGAAGCAGCGCGTCGTGTCGCGCAATAATTACAGACTCTCGGATATATCAACTTTGAGGTAGCAGGGAATGCAGCTTTCTGAACGAGAGGCTTCTGAACATTTACAAAAGAAGAGATAATAGCGATAGATTTTATATAAATAGCTAACTACCAATAACTACCACTAGCTACTAATAGTTGTACATTAGATTTTAAATCCTTTAGATACATGGACATTTACGCCTCGTCAAGCCATTTTGTTCCATCATCTTGAAGAATTTGGAAAAATTGAATACAATTACTGACTGACACCATGCCAAACCATCATAGAAATATTGGAAAATTAGTACGAGTACAGAATTAGAACTCGAGTCTGTAGAAATCGGGGGAGATATAAGAACAACGGGAACCGCTAATTGTTCTTTCTTCCAGGCTCTCCTGTCCATGCTGTACCTTTGCTCTTCCGACATCTTCGCTCTGATCAACTATGTTGGCTTCGCTACCTGGGTATGTATCCAGTCTCTGAATTTCTACCTTCGCTTTCATTTAATACGCTTCTTGGACGATCAGAGAAAAATTTCATCAGATTATCACGTTTATCACGAATAAACGTATAATTTAACGACAAACCATACATAGGCTGACGACCACCACCCTGCTCCCGCATGCCTTAAATCTAGTCATCAACAAATCCTAATATTTCAAATACTGAAATCTGAATACTGAAATATATTTAAATATCCAGATACTACAATATAAATGTCTATCGATACATAATAGCGATTTATAGATTCTGTTATTTGTTTACAGCTGAGCATCGGCGTGTCGGTGCTCTGTCTCCCATGGCTGAGATGGGCGCAGCCTAATCTCCATAGGCCAATCAAAGTGAGCCTCGTGTTCCCAGTCCTCTACATTCTTGCCACTCTATTCGTGACAATCGTCCCCATGTACGCCAGTCCAGTAGAAACAGGTAACAAACAATCCACCCTAATTGATCGAAAACAACCTATTCGTAGACAAATCTATTCGCGTTCCAGGTTATATGTATACCTTTTTCCAGGTTACGGTTGCCTGATGATCCTAACATCCGTGCCAGTGTATTTCGTGTTCGTCGCATGGAAAAACAAACCAAAATTCTTCCAAAAAGGAGTCGGTAAGTTGAGAATCCATTAACCCTAAACCTAGCACTGTTGGTCAAATGATTAGTTTCCAAATTTCCATGTTATTTTTTATCGTAAACACGCGTACTCTACCCACATTTTGTGAAACTTTTATTATAATATGTGCAAGAATAAAGAAATGTATCGTTCTTTCCAATGAAAGAATCTTGATAAATTAAATAATGCCGGTAACATTCGACTGGCAGTGGTAGATTTAATGTTAAAAATGTTGTAATGTTAGCCTTTTAATCGATTAAATCGTTTAATCGTTTATTGAGTTGTTGAGTTTTCCCCGTTACTATGTTCGCTTCTTCTTGGCTAAAATCGATCGATTTGATTGATTAGGACGAAGAAGAATAAGTCTTATTCAATCAATTGTTTTGTTCTGTTTTTCTGTTTAACTAATTTATTCCCGCAGGCGCCGCTACCAAAACCTTGCAGAAGCTGATGGTAGTCGTCGGACCAAAGACTAAGGTTCATAATACACTCTAACATAATTTTACTCTGGTCATGCCACGCATGCTTAGCATTGATTTTCGAATCACGGACAGGTTCTCTCGGGGGCTTGTTGCTTTTTCGATCGCCGCGCCGTGCATGCTACATTCGCGAAGCAATTCATTTCTGAAACAGCCGATATCTCGCCGTACGCGTTGCACGACACGCACGATTATCCTAAGTAGGACAGATCGGGGAAGGTTGGTACGATGCAATTCTCTGGACGCCGGACATGTATTCCCTATAATAGTACAATAGTACAGGGTGTATAAAAAGTAATGGTCATCCGTTCCAGGGGTGAATCTACATCTCTGGATCGGTGGACATTTCAAAGAGAAACTTCTTGTCAAGGTTATTTCTTACATCAACACCCCTTCCACTCATCCAGAAGAGAAAGTGTTTGAAAGAAGCCACATGTTATAAGAATATTCATTGTTATAAGAGTATTAAACCTGTATCATAAAATGTTAACGTACCTCACCGTTCCTCCGGCGGATTAGGCTATATAAGTAAAGGACGTTATAGATCCGACGGAGGAACAGAAGATTCTGAAGAATTTCCAAGTACCTATACTTGTGACATTATGTATACATATTAGTAATATTCTTATGTGCAAAGGAAAATCGATGTAAAGTATTCTTTCATATTTTGCTACTTTAAATTCATTATCTGAATGGGCAGGGAGACGATATCGTTTGATACGGGCCCTAGCGACGAATGTCCCTTTAAATTTCGTTTGTCTCGAGGCACGCACACGATCATGTTCTGTCTCATCGACATGGTCGGGTCGATTGTAGTATGTAGTAGGCTTTGGCCGGAACGTATAATTCAACACAATCAAGTTGTGCAAATATCTCGATAATTCGATAACCATTTGTTTGCGACATACGACGATATTCTACTCGATGAGGAGAAATAAGGCGTTGCGCGTTGATGTAAAAAAGAAACTTCAACAACAATTTTCTTTGTTATACACAATTTTGCGGCAAGTTTCTCTTACAAATATCCACCGATCCAGAGGCGTAGGCACGGAACGGCACTGGAACGGATGACCATTACTTTTTGTATACCCTGTACATTTACTGTCATTTGTATATGCAGACATAATGCGGATTTAATAAATGCTTTTAGCATGGTTAAAGCAACGTAATTTCTTTAATCGACTCAAGCAAAAATTGCAGAAATGAAACTCTGAAAAATCCATCTGCCTCGGTCTCTCCTATTCTAAAAGAAGGAAAAAAAACCAAGTGCATAGCGACAAATGCACTCCACGTGCCTCATTCTTGACTCTTTGAACCACACTATCGCACAGCTGACTGGCGACGTGCGACGCGCGACGCGCGACGCGGCGAGCGAGTAAACAGATTTTATTTTCCTAGACCCGAATTGACGTCTCAGCAATTACTTTTTACGACTTTTCGATAATCCCGATTTCATCCGTGCTGCAAGCAATAACATATTACATATTATCATTATCCATCATCTCAGTTTGCTAAAACATCTTTAACCGTTTATTTTGCATGCTGCACTCACAGAACAACGCACACTAACTTGTACACACTCCGGTGCACCATTAACGACGAACGTATCCAATTTATTATTGTGGGAATCATTCTGCAAGGGAGTCTAATCGCTCTTCTCTCTCGCTAACAATCTCGTCTGTCCACTTTCGTGTGGTCGTCACCTGATGACAGGTGACTGGCAAGATACCGACAGTCGTCCGAGTGTGACAGGACAACTTTCATAAAATGTCTTGTGGAACGTAGGAACTTTACGATCGCTGGAATTACCGGACAGATTAAAATTTGCCCGATTACTTATCGCACAATCACTGTGGATATCAAAATGTTTTCATTACAACTTCATAACAACACTATATACTAGTGTTTTTCTTTACAAAAAAATTAGTCTAGAAAATGTATCGCGATTTCCGTAGGATTAAATTAAAATTGCTTTTAAAGGAAGGAAAGAAAAATTCGCAATTTTTATTGATTCGTAATCTCGTAGTTTTGTATTCGGTGTGACGACTGCTCGTCACGTAGAAATTAAAAATCGTATGATCCGTTTTTTCGGAAGAAAAAATATCTGAGGTGTATCATACGTCATATAATTGTACATAATGACAATTTTTGAATTATTTTAACAGATAGTAAAGCAGATAGAAAATTGTGAAACCGTATTCTTAAATTCTTCTGATGTTTGCACTGTATACGTGTATACATATGTATACATATGTACACATATGTACTATGTATCACCTATTCGTTTTTATATTCAGATTTATTATCAGTTTATTTGTATTGTATATGTATGTATATCAAGGCTCGGAATTATTGACTCGTCGCGTCGGACGGTCGATTTTCGAAGACTACGCCGCGCCGCGCCGCGCGCCGGCTCCCCTCGACCCGGCCCGTCTCGCTTCCCGTCTCCCGTCTCCCGTCTCCCGTCTCCCGTCTCCCGTGGTGGTTCTAGTTCTCGATTCTCGATTCTCGATTCTCGATTCTCGATTCTCGATTCTCGATTTTCGAATCTCGAACCAAATGAGGCGCTATTCGTGGCGTCTAGGAGAACTAGGACCGCCACGGGGAGGCCAGGTCGCGAGGGGCGTAGCCTTCGAGTTTCGGCCGTTGCAAGTAAACAATTCCGAGCCCTGCCATAAACTCTATAAATATAAACAATGCAATTTAATTACGACGTATGGACGTGTACACGTCAGGTGTTTCGCTTTTGAAAAACAGGCTATTGTTTTGATTTTGATACAAGGAATTAATACAACATTTGTTATTGTTTTATTGCAGTAAGCACCACGAAGTTCCTGCAGAAGATAATGCTGGTCGTCGGCAAGTCGAAACCCGCTCAGGTTTAACCGCAGTCAGAACATGTCTTCAACCTCTTCAGGGATGACTTTCGGTTCGAAGGAAACGAGAAATGGCGGAGGAAAATTTTCAGGACGCTCGCGCTCGGAGGACGTTTTTATTGTATATGCGGCGTCTATGAAAAAGTGGATGTACAAATATTTCTTCAACCAGGACTGCACTGGTCGATTTAATTTTAGGCTGGACCTGAATTTTATCATTAAATTTACAAGCCAGACCTTCCATGAAATTCAAAGAAATCCATGAGTGGGCTTTCCAAAATACAACTGAATCAACACATTAAATCCTGAAATAGTCGAATAAAAATATACAATTTGGATATCGTTCTCCGAGCAAAATGCGAGGACGTCCTGACAAGAGGCAGCCATATTGAAGCAGGACGTCCTGCAAGAACGCCTCGAAAATTGCTCAACAATGTGTACGCGCGCCACCAGATCTCGTTTGCTCCGGATGTCATCCTCTGGATGCGATGTTGAACATCAGGATATTCACTCATTCAAGATATATCCGCGGTGATGTATGACCAAAACGATTCCACTGGAGGTGCAATATTACCGTCTCATCGATCACCAGAATTTTCCTTTCCCAAGGAAGCTCTAATAGAAAAATTCGAAAGGAAGCATTCAAATAAGATGCGTAATATTCTCCTCCGCTGGATAAACTATTCCCACCCATCGCAATATGGCGAACATTCCCGACGGTGTTGTTTTCCTTGATCCTGCATTACACACATCATAATTTTTGTTTTGTCTCGACCCTTCCTTATTTTTCATTAAGCCCAGCTCGTATTTCAGTTAAGAGTTCGATCTTTTTTTAATAGTATCTTAATCGATAATTTATTACTTTTCTTTAACTATCCGCCATCTCTTGGAACTCCGAACAAGCGTGCTGCGATTTATGATCCTCGGTTTCGATTGATCATTTTCGAAAATCGGGGGCCGAAAAACGAAGGATACGACAACGCTATCGTTACGCGCTGACATTTATTGTCGAAGTCGCATAATAATAATGATTATGATAATAATAATATTGTATTTGCATTTACTGCTCTATCGATGGCGACGTGCGGCGGGTATACATGCGTATTATGTATGTATACAAGGAGTGTTCAGTGGTTTCAAAGATTCTTAGATGTATTATAAACATTGCTCGAAGTTTTAAAAGATTCATTTATTTGTTTCGTGTGATCTGTGACGAATTTGATGGTATTTTCTGTCTGCAGAAAACAATGGTTTGAAGAAAAATGAAGCCCTTTTGTCGCTTTGGAATCTTTGTTATTAACTGCACGTTCTCGTGGATTGTGTATTTTGTTTGTTCAAGGTATCAAGTACTAACAACGACGCAGCAAATTGTACAAATAGTGTGCGCTGATAGAATATTAATTTAAACAGGCAGTCTATTTATTTCGCGTTTTAGAAATTTTAGAAATTTAGTAAATTCTACTTGAGCCAGTTTTCAACCAGATCAATGTTCTACCTAAATTCTCATTTTCTGTCTCGCAACTATAAAAACCGAAAAATATGTATTAAAAATGATCGAATGTTATGTACAATACGAAGAAACAACGCACGCCCCAGCATGGAAGCCACTGTACCGCGTCCGACAAGCAACTTTTCGATTAACAAAAAGATCGCAGGTTCAAATCGGATTCGCTGCGAACGGCAAATCTCGAACGTACAACCACAGAAGTGATTCTGGCTATTCAGGATGCGTTTAGGTTTAACGGACACACTTGTGTTAACGAATTAATTACGGAACACGAGAGGTTCTCTCTCTCTCTCTCTCTCTCTCTCTCTCTCTCTCTCTCGAATGGATCGCAGACAAACTTACGAGCGTGCACAAAAATGCGCGCGTTTGCTACATGTATAATTGTCATTAATTGTAAAAGAGTATATCTCGCTCGAGCATACTATAATACTTGCGTCGTTCGAGGATTTAGATTTTTTATACTTTTTTAAGTCTAGATCCGTGGTAGATAGGTTTTTAGCGGGTTCGTCGGATCGGATCGGATCGTTTTATTTTCGTTCACAATTTTCTTATTTATCGTTTCGCATATTTTTGTACAAACTGTATGCATGATGTATGTGTTTTTTCGTAAGGTAAGACGTTCTCTCTTCCTTTAGTCCGTTATATAGTTTGTCAGTCCTCGATCGGTTTACGATCCTTCTTTCCTTTACGATTATCAGCCATCTAGGATAATTTTATCCGTGGAGCGTATTATTTAGGGTTAATCACGGAAATGTCACAGTTTCTATTTTCTATTTTCTATACGTTTACAAGCGCTTTTGAAACAAACCCGTGTTCTCTTTAACGTAGATTAAATCAACTACTATAAAAACTAAGTTTTAGTTTTTATACCTTCTCGTCTTTGTTGGCGGTGAATACTCTTAACGATTAGCTCATTAATTGTAGTTTCTTTTAGTGGGGATAGAGTTCCTAATTCGACGAACATATTGCGGCAGTTATTTGCACTCTCTGTCCCTGATAGAGCTAACGATGTCTGCGTCGGTTCTAAATTACTTGATTCGAGTCTTTCATTTGGAACCCAATTCAATTGGTCACTTTTCGGTTCACTTTTTTCCTTGGAGATCATTAATCGTGTCTAGTGTTGATAGTCTAGTCTGTTAACCGGGTGATGATTCCAAAAATTATTTAGAGAGTGCTTATATTATTATTTCTAAATATACAAGAGAGAGTTGAAGGAATTTATTTGCTTTGGTATTAGTTAAGATACATGTTTTTGCTTAGCAGCATAGAAGATGCTAACGATCTATTATGTAGATTTGTAGATGGTTTAGAGAATGCCACAGAGCTCGTAAGATTGTCCTGTCTGATTTTTCCAAGTCATTTAGTTGAATCTCGCAACCGAGCTTTCTCCTCATCCACCATCATCTTGAATTCATAGCAAGCGCACGTTCATTTTCGCAAGTCGTCGTTGATTTCTGGAAACGACTGCCGACATCACGGACATTTCAGAGCAGATCTTCTAGAAAAGATAAATTATTGTCGTTACGGATATGCATTGCGGGAAAATGTACTATTGTGTGACTGTAAATTTCAAACAAGTATTCAAGTGCATAATTCGAAAAATGCACGAGCATATCGGTAGTGAAACATTTTTCGGACCAACTATTTTCTACAATATTATGCTAATATTTATATTATTATGCAAATATTATCCTTCCGATAATTTATCCAATTGTACATACTTGAAATATTTTCTATTCTCCGATTGCGTATTGTGATTCCGATTGTGTAGTAGCGGGGGAGTGACATCTTGGTAGGCTGGACTTTCCTGTTTCATCAATATAATCTAAGAAACGTCTTGTTGCGTCTCTGCACATGGCTTCAAACATTAATGGTTTAATGCATCGAGTTAGCTTCGGCGATTTATCGGAAGCATTTTCATTGAAGTTTAGAGACGAATTTCGATTATAACGAATCGTCGAATCTTCGTAATGTCGACAAAATTTCCTTATCGAAATGCAGATACATTGCCGGAGCTCTATCGGTTGCAATCGTTTCCGTCAGTCCGTCATTCCGCTCTGTATGTGTATATGTACATCAGGCATGTCCAGATCGTTGCTCGATCGGAGGAATTCTCAAGGAATTCGTGGCGACCATAGTGCTCCGAGCATACGGCAGAAGTGGGGATATTCCTTGAGAATTCCTCCGATCGAGCAACGATCTGGACATGCCTGATGTATATGTTTTTTTCTCTCTCTATGTATACAAGACACGTTTCGTCCATCAAGGATTCCCATCAAACATTCATCAGAGTGTCTATCGGAGTCAAATTGTGATCCTTTGTAGCTCAGCACATTCTACTACTACTACGTAATTATAAAATGTTCATTTCTAAAGGAACTTAAACATATTTCAAAATGAACATTGTCGACATAGTAGATATTAACACGTTACGAACGGCTTTTACAAATTCGATCTCTTTGCAGCAGATTTTGATAGTTATCCCAATGCAAAGGTCGATCATTATTGGATATCGATCACTATATATCAATTGATTAGTTTTAAGGTGAATAGAAAATAAGAAGAAGAGATAGAGAGAGAGAGAGAGAGAGAGAGGGGAGAAAATCGCGCGCGCGCAAGGACTGACAGTAGAATTAGATATTCTTTCAAATAAGTTAACACTTTGGCTACCGCATTTTCAATCATTTTCCTACAAGTAATAATCTCGGAAAATCGGAAAAAAGCTATTACATTGCATTACTACGAGAGAATTGATTTGATTACGAATCCAATTATAACAGCAATTCGGTAACGATAAAGCGTTACTTTAAACAAAGATCGCATATTTTTACATGGGAATTGACCACCAGCCGATAGACACTCCGACATGCGTGACAATAAGCATCTACTGATTAGTTAGTCGGAGAAACTAGATAAGCGACGAACACGAGTGAAACCAGATATCGAACGCATTTTTCTATTAATCTTTTTTTTATCTTTTTCTTTTTCTTTTTTTTTTATGTTTCGGGTTTGCGAAATATTAGCCTGTACTTGAAGAAGAAGAAGACTTTGTTGTCTGTATAGTTTGCTGTCTGTGCCATGACCCGTGATTGCATCGTTTATGCTCGAACGCGCGAACTTTGACATTAGAATCAAGAAGATAAGAACGTTGTATTATTTTTATATTGTACATATATCAGTAATATGACAGCGTACAATTTTTTTTCGCCAGTGAAAAACGCATAATCGCTGACTTCGTCTTTGAAGGAATCCGGAAGTTAGGAGATAAGACTAGATAGACCGGAAGTTGAATAGCAAAAATTCCGCAACCATTTTGTCATACGTGCGATTCAGAATTCAGAATGAAAAGAGAAGGAAAAGAAACGCGTGCTTTTTTTGTTTTGGACGTTTATGTTTATGTAACGTTCGAGAAAGAAAATGGCTCGCATGAAGCAGTAGCTTAGGATCTAAATAAGTCGAAGGAACAAAAATAGGAGGGTCTAAAGTCTAAAGGACAAGCGAACTGTGACAATATACTATATTGTATAAACATTGTGTGTATTACTTCCGTATTCCTCTTTCTTGTCCTGTGAGATGCATTTCAGTGAATCAGCTGGCACTAACGTGTTAAGCAGTTAGGCACTAAGCGTTAACAAAAGCTACCCGTCAAAGCAGCGAATACTGGGGATTATTATAAATAAAGCAGTTCGATGGCCAATCCTTGGCCATACGAAAATACGAATCAAATCGGCAACTGTAAATATAACGAAATAAGAACAGTGGATAAATTGTCGTTTCAGAAGCATTTTCGAATCAATAAAATGAACGTTGGAAGCAACGGTGGAAATTTTTATTCTTCTTTTTCAAACTAAACACGTATAGGTATAATCTAACGTACAATCTAAAGTACAAAATAATTAGAGCATTCAAATACTAGACATATATAGTTATATAAAATAGGATATGGTATACAAGTGTCTACTAAGTAGCAAAATCAAGATAAAATTCAGCTTACATTACTACTATATTATTTAC
>CM052245.1:0-82043 GCA_028455795.1 Lasioglossum marginatum
CGATCTGACTATCGTGTTAGTTCGTGGTTTTGTTTCTACATTACTTCTATGTATTTATGGTTATGGTTATGTCGGATCAGAATATAGTTTTTGTTCATTTATAAATAAACATTTTGCGCATGATATATCTTGATCTTATTTCTATATTTTATATTATAACTGGTGTGTTTAACATACATATATCCTCTGCTGTCGGTGTATTATTACTGTTTTTATTACTATTTATTACTGCTGTATATTTTACTACCGTGTATTAGACATATCTTGTGCGTTTATCTTTCTTATTTCTTCGTTTCCAGGTTATACTGGTGCGTTAATATTTAATTTCCTTCACCATGTGCTATATAGAAAACGTGGGCCATTTAAATAGTACGTATCAATAACCTATCTTTCTATGTTTTAAAAACATTGTTTTGTGATGTTAATCAACATCAATAGTATGTTACTATTCTCACTATTACAGAGTGTGTGGAAACAACTCTTTATCTTTGATCTAGGCTGTGGATAAAAATATAGGCGAATATAAGTGAGCACGAGGGAAGCGAGGAAAGAAAACAGTTATCCCATCGGTGCTTCTGGTCCACGATGTACTTTATGCCATCACTTATTTTCTTATTTATGAATACTTGTTGTTAATTTTCTTTCATTTACTTTGTATTAGACTTTCTTCTGTATTTTTTTCTGTGTATTATACTTTTATTTATACTATCATATATCTTTTATTTTATTTCGTGCCGCATAACTTTTGAAACTCCAACCGTGCGTGCCCTGAGGAATGAATTATCTCGGAGAACTTCTCTATTGTGCAAGGTTGCGTTATTCCATATTTATTGGTGAACATCGTTCTTTCGTTCATTCATTTCGTGCAATGTAGTATCGAGTATATGAGGCTGTCCCAGACTGCACAGCCCTACCAACAATTATCATCCGAACATTTGTTTATTTTGCGTAGGTAGGTTGTTAGAAAAAAAAAATACTGTGACCCGTGATGAATTGTATGGTATAGTGGGTGATGTTGTTTCGTCTTACCGTAGCCCATCGCTTTATGTTCGGTATCCATTTTGTAAGCTAATTTGTCTTGGAAACCGATGTTTCAACGTGCCTGTAGGTCTGTGAGTGTATCGTCTCTGATTTTTAATCTGTATTCCTTTCTCTCTGTCTTAAATATCGTCATTACATTATTATCATAGTTGGTAAGATTGTATATTCTATCTTTCTCAGGGGCATCATTATTTGTTCTTTGGATTGTAGGGTATCTACTTACAGTTCCGAAACCTGTACCTTTAGAATAGCGATCTGCTAATTTATCTGAATCAATTTCTGGTTGTTGTTCCGTGTTTGATTCTGTATCTGTGTCGGTGTTTATGTTTCCATAGCCTGGTTGAATTTCTCCGATTTCCATATCCAGCAGATCTGTGTTTGCAATTTCTAGTTCCTGTCTTAGGTTTCTGACATCAATATGTTTTGTTTTAGGGATATTTTTATTCTCCTTTATATTAATCAGATCTCTGTTTCTTTTACCCCTATGTACGTTTGATCCTGATATTGCTGGTGATTTTTCGATCTTGACATCTTAAAACTAACTTACATCTAAGCTTAATCCTAAACAGATTTGATATGATTTTTTCAAATACATACTGTATCTTGAAACGAAACGGGGCTTGCGAAACCGTTTACACGGCTAAATTTAACGTCACGTTCATTCAGCAGCAACCGATACCGTGGCGTTAAATCAAGCGAGATAAGCGCATCGTACTTGACGAGAAAAAGCAAAAAAGAAAATTGATGCATTGCGCTTTTAACATGCAATTTAATGCATTGTGCACTAATGGACGCAGAAAACGCAGAAAACTGAAATGAAATTTTCTTCTCGTGAGACATTGACAAAGTCTGGGAAAAGACTTTTCTTCGGTAGCAACGAAGAAGCCCATAGCTTCGCAGTCATTGATACTAATCGATGCGATAAGAATGGATGACAGGAAAACGCGGGAAACAGATATGTCGGGGGAGGGCAATGTCCTAAGCGATTTCGGGCGCGGTTCTTCGAGCTTAATGAACACGCGGCGATGGGTGTCGGCTTAACCAAAGTGACGCAAAGGGAAGGAAGTGGAAGAAGAGGGCGGGTGGCGTCGTTTAAATTTGGAGCGGCGCGCGCTCGGAAATAGCCGTTTCTTTCCCTCTCTTGTCTTGTGTACGCGATCCTCTGCCCTCGCCCGGTTCCGCATGGCTCTTTCCGATCTTCCGATCCTCTTCAGCGATCCTCCTCGGACAGAACGACCTCTTTACCGGAGATCGGCGGAAGTGACGCCCCTGCCCATCGAAAGCGTCGCCGCTGAAACAGTAACACACCGAAACAAATGAAAAATCTTTCTTTTTTACACGGTAGATTATATTCGACAAAAAAAGCTGTGTTGAAAAGAAAAGAATAAGTAATGGAAACTTAACTGTATTAGTTCCGAGATATGTGAAACGGATCCAGAAAGTAAAATTTCTGATTCTCGAGAAATTCACAATATATAGTTTTTTGCGACAGCATTCGCGTGTCGCAAAATTGAGAAATTTTTGGATCTGGCCAAAGACGTTTGGCTCGAAAATCAGCCAAAGTCGTGAAAATGAATATATTGTACAATAGTTTCTGTTGAAAATACAGGGGCCAAGTTTCGGATTTGAGACTGAATCAGCGAATCCAGTTAATCCATCGTTTCTCCTGGAAAAAATTCATTGATGATGAACGACAGAAATGTCGTTCTTCTTTGGAATTTTCAGTTGAAATTTGCATTGAACTTTGCGTGGCTTGCTCGAAAATGTGACTCTGCCAGTTCAAATGAAACACAGAGAATAATTATTCGCGCAATTTGCGCATAGTTAATAATAGCATAATTTCTAATTCCGAATGTGGACCAGCAACATTATCGAGGGCGAGAATTCTCCTCTCGCGCAATAATGCTGATTCCAAAGTAGATCTCTGCCGTGACTTTAAACGATGATCACATTTTCAAGCGGTGCAGGCTCAACGATCAACGTAAATTAGAGAGTGGCAGCTTCCTTGTTACAATACGAAGCCCGGCAGTTGTTGACAACTGAAAATCGTGCAATGATGTCTGTCGACGTGTCCGACATTACTGCTTAGACCGCGGGGACTGTTGACAGTCGCCTCTACACGGCAATACAGTGAGAATGTGGCAACATCGATATATTTTGGTAATTCTTTTCTAAACCTTTTTGCCCTTTGAAAGTTCTCGATGATATACTATAATACGAATGTTTATACGAATGTTTCAAGTTCGGTATTAAAAAACGCGATAGGATTCAAGGCACAGTGGGAGCTTGTTATCGTATCTGATTTATTTGCAGACGTCCGACGAAGACGAGCCCCTTCAGGCTCGAAGAATGATAAGAAGTAGCGGGCCAAGTGGATCAAACGCGTTTCTGCTTCGAATAGTAAAAGTTTATCGACAAATCGACTTATTCGTTTCGCAAATTTTTAGAACGAGGACAACTTCGAGAAATCATCTGGGAGAAGTTCCGAGTCTTCCAAGCGATTGATAAATTCATTAAAATTACAGCTTTAAGTATATAGCTAAAATTATAGAAGATTGAATGTTCTCTAAAATCCACAATCCAGTTATGATTTATGATGCGATCGAATCGGTGAATGAACGCGTTCTTTAATTACGAGGTAGTCTTCTGGAGCGTCGAGTTTCGTTGTTTGAAGAATTTTCGTCGTTTCCTGTTCGTGTTCCGTGTTGGGAAATGTGACCAAGTCCGGTGAGAGGGTTCGATCGATCGGAAGTCGTAAACCGGGACGAAACGCAACTAGTTTGTTTTCCCTGCCGGTGGCATTCGGTACGGATTTATGCATCCGTATAATTGGCCAGATGGCTCCCCGTTTTATTTCGGTGACACTAAAATATTACGGTATCCGCTTCCCCGTGTCATTCTACGTCTATTTTTGACCGGCAGAAGCTTCTAGGGGCGTTCGACTCCTCCATTCCATCCCGACGCGCGACGGGACGAGAGCCTAAGTTTCTTCTTCGTTGTCGTCGATGCTCTATGATGTCTCCATTCAGAAACGCCGTCCGTCGCGTCGCATCGCCCTACCATTTGCAATTGTCAGTTAAAAGCGAATTAGTACTCGCAAATGGGAGGATCGCGGCACTAGATCTCGTTGATCCGTGGCTCTGTCATGGCCGAAACTTGACGCTCTTCAAACTCAAAGGACTTCGCTCCCTCCCTCCCTCCCTCTTACTCTTGGCGCACGTTACTCCTTCGGAATATGATATCCTAAAGTTCGGTGTTTAAGTTAAACTTCAAAATTTCGGATTCCGCGAAATCATGGATGTACGTCAACAAAGCGGTCGGGTTTTGATTAATTCTTCTACTTGCTCAACGCCTGAAATTTAGCGCGACGAACGAGCAGAGCACAACGCGCCATTAATCAGCCGTGATTGTACATCCCATCGAAAATATCGAGCATTGTTCTCCTTGAGTTGTTCGTTAATACTGGCACCCGCGTCTTGTAACTGCGAGTGGATATTAATTATCCGATGAATTGAATTTTCGCGCTATTAATATCCGAGCGTGATTGGACGGGGAGGACAGACACGATGATCGAACATTTCAAAGTGCATGCTGAAAATGGTGAGCTATTGGCGGTAACGCATCTGTAAAAAGATGGTTCTAACATTTTACAAAAGGGCCGTTGTCAGAGTTATGTAATCTTTGCATGTTTAATTGCAGCAGCTCACACGTTTTAATCCGTTCTTTTACTTTAACCGCGCGCGTAAAGGCGCGTAAAGGCGCGTAAAGACTAGCTGCGATAGACGAAACAAATTTTTCCACGACGGTTCTCGCCAAACGATCGAAACCAGGAGTTGCAGAAAGATTCGCGGGACGCTAATGAACAAATAACAAAGTGGTTGAAATACGTTGACGTAGGTACCGGAACGGGCCTAATTGAAGCGCACCGATGGCAACGCTCCTTTTTCTCCGCGACGAGGCCAAGATTGGTCGCGGTCGTTGCCTATTAATATCGGCGGGTATATTTCAATTAATCCAAATAAATCGGCACGCGATGAACGCCGCGCCGCGCCGGGGCGCGTGCGTCGACAAGAAGAGGAACGGGGAAAAAAGGCGGTCGTCGGGGCGCTTGCGCGAAGGGCGTCGCGACGGCCGCCGACGCCTTCGTGAATGAAACCGTCGCAGTCAGTTCGCATCAAGGCGTCCACCCTCGCTTCGACTTTCACGGAGTTTCTAATTACCCGTTCGGGGAAGTCGTCCAGTGACGTTCCACGGGGATAAATCATTGGACCAGAGCGAGTTCCACACCGCCGTTCGCGAAGCTATGTCGCAGGTAGGTCCCGCGAATTTGAAACTCGGCCGAGATGCAACAGTTTGCCCGCTTGCGCTTTCGAATCTTGCTCGCGACGCTCGCGACGCTCGCGCCCTTTCGGAGACCCGTCCGGTGTTGGATATTACTATTAAGGATTGAAATATTTACAACGCCCAGGAGTATTCTTGGGATTTGTTCGATAGTAACTATTCATCATCTCGTTCTTGAACAAGTATATCAAACTACAAGATAATCGAACTAAATCGTAAAATGGGTAAATGGGAAAATCAAAAAAAGGACGAATACTCTTATTAACCCTCGACATAAGAGCAAAAACGAAAATTTCGTGCAAAACGGCTTCTCGATTGCGCTTGATATATGTTAAAGAGTTCTCCGCGCATAAATATTCATTGTATTAATTATCTGCGTCAATGTCGCGAACAATCTTCGTCTCAATACTCGAAATGACAAATCACTCTTCACCAGCATGTCACGGTTGCGAAAAAATTCCTTTTTACAGAAGCCTTAGGCAAGGGGGTTTCGCGTCGGATTTTGATTAATTGAACCGCGCATAGCATAAATCGTCCGGAGTTTGCTAATCTCCTGTGATCTACGACTCCGCAAGCCTCTTCTGCTGTCTCGGACGAGGATTCGGTCCGATCGCTGCGGACAGTGAGTAATTTCGTTTTGACTGGCCAGTTGTGTGGGATAATTGACGAGCGATAGAATCGTTTCGCGAAAGAAGATGCGTACGGACGAGGAACGATGGATGCATTTGCATATACAATTTATATCCGCGAAGGCAACGCGCACCGTGATATACGGCGATCCTTTCGTGTTTACGACGTCCATACGTCACAAATATACGGGGATATCGCAAGCGATTCGCTGAAGTATCACAATTCCCCGATGTTCGCTTAGGAGTAGTCTGAGATCGTAACAGAGAAGCGTGGATAGAAAGGATTGTATTTTTACAAGGTTAAATTGAAACGAGGGCTAATTAAATTCGTAATAATCTGGATTGTATTCTCATCGAAAACTGAGACATTTTCGCAGAATTATTTGAAACCGCGTTTGTCACCGAAATTCAAATTAAACAGTATTAAATCTGAGCTTAATTTTGCATTTTACATTGGTACAGTTACATTTGATTGAATGTCCCATAATTTGCAAGTGCTTAGCGGAATATTTTCTGATTTTCTGATTTACTGATTTTTTGATTTTCTGACTGTAATCAGCTTCCAACAGCCTTCTCTCTTCGATTACCCTTCATTATGAACTCTATGTAAACAGCTGTTATTTTCGCCAACGTAACGTCAATTGAAAATCGTCTTACTTTTAAAACAAACAAACGCCGACAAAGGCCGATCTGTTTCAAGCACCGGGGATGCGCGTCCAATCTTGCACGTCATTCGCAATTATTGTCTTTGGCCTCGTAACGGCACTAGGTTTTTCCGTTTCTGAAACTGTTCGCAGCAAAATTATTCCGATCGGGGACGTCTTGGCGGAGTGTCCCACAGGTCAAAGTTCGCTAAATGCGGCGTAATTCGATCGGATAAGTCCAGCACATCGTTGAATCTGTTCGAACGCGATTCGACGGATTAAACGTCCACGAATCCGGTTGGATCCGATAATCGAAATCCTGATCGGATTCGCCGGTGATCTACCAATCCGGCTGGAGACGTGTTCGAACCGTGTAACTGGCAGCCGCCGCGTCGCGTCGGGATGTTTTATTTCCAGACGATCGCGTGCGCTGGCGGAACGTATTTGCGATTTCAGCGGGAACGCGCGCCGCGGCGCCAACTCAAACAAACCGAGCGAGCGTCGCGGCTGCGGGGAGACGCGCGGCAGGCGTCCGACGGAGAACAAATAATTCAGCCCCCGAGCAAAGCTAGAGTAGAGTCCTTCGGCTCCGATGCGACGTTCCATCTCTTCGTCATTGATCCCCGTTTCCGAGAATTCTCTTTAGAGAAGCTTTTTTCTAAGCCAAAAAATTCCTGGATAGGTTACGCAAGGTTAATAAATTTGCAAAAAGGGCGATAGAATTCTGTGAAACGATAAAACCTTCACCGGAAGCGCATCATTAATTGTGACGCGAGAAACTTGTAACGGCTCGCACTTTCCTCGCGGGTCAACGTCCATCGAATCGACGTGTTAATTAAATTCCAACATCGCACTGGGCCGCGTGCCTCCCGCCTCTCGCGGTTTCATAATCATTTTAATGTTCCGCTGTCCCTCTGGAAAACGCACACATCGGCGCAGAAAACAATTCTCACGGGTCCGAGCGTAATGGATTTCAAACGTCGACGGAAGAACGCCGGTTCGTCAGCGAATTCCCTTATCGTTTTCAATAGGCGCTGCGCCGCGGCTAGCTAATTAACTCGACGCTCGACAACGTCATAGCTCAGCGAGATACCTATCTCGCAATTACGCCATTCTTCTCCCCGTTGGCGTCTTCAATTGTATTAATTTCCAATAGATCGCAACGCCGCGCCGCGTCGTAGAGTTTTTTAACAAGGAATCGTATATCAGGGCCGAGACATTGGACGATTAGATCAGCGGATCAACGGCCGGCCCTTCTGACGTATGGTATCGCGTTGAACGTGCAAATTAGCGAGCACGGTTCACTGCTAATTGTTTCAACACTCGCTTGCCACCGGGAGAATTGTCAAGCTGAAATATGACCGCTAGCTACTGCGGACCTCCTTCCCGTCGCTCATACTACATTCGACGATTACCACCGTGACAACCATTCGACCGCCCTCTAATAACTAATTTCCGGTTACCTTCGCGATCTCGCGAAACCGTTTAGTGACAGCGGATTGATGTCACGCATTAGCTGAACAATTAGACCGAATTTTCTAGGTTTTTATTTCGATCGTACTAGAAATTGTCTGCAAGATACTGGAGCTACGCACACATTTGTTCCTTTCGTTAATAATTTGAATTTTCCGAATTCGATAGGTGCTCGAATTACAAGTTGATTCGATCATATCTCACCAGATGATCCTTACAATTTTAATCGTTGTAAAATAAAATTGTTCTGAATCGATCGTAATGTAAAAAATTTGTTTCTCCCGTTTGAATAAGTCTAGTTGCTAGCGCATCGATGCATCGATTTTTGTCAGAAATCAAATCTGCAGGATACATTTTAAAAGTCGTACCTATATAGTCGTAGACCCTCGTTCAATGTCACCATAGAATCGTAAAAAATGAAGCATCTGAAATCCGTGACTTTGCCAGATTCTGTAGATCCAGGGTTGACCAGTTAGCTGCCAGTACCGTGACTCGGTACTTCCATCAACCGGAAGTGGTGCGTGGCCCGGGCACCGGTTGGATCCGCTTGACAGGGGTTTTCTCGGAAAATCTAATTAAGCGACCGAAAGCGAATGGCATCGGTGCGCGGCCCGAGCGACGCGACGTTGTCGTTGCTAGATCCACGCAGGAAGTCGTCCGCTCCACGTCCACCGTCCACCGGCCAACATATTAAAGGTTCATAGAGAGAGCCGCGTGGATATGACTGAGTGTTATATAAGGCGGTCTTAATATAGCGGGAACACTCTCTGGATCCACGCCATGTAGCTGGTAGCCGCGAGTGCCGTGCATAACGTATGGACGATGCTTGTAACCGCCGCGCGAGCGTAGAATCGGCCCCCCGAGAAAGAGGAAGGACGCGGATCGTGTGCTACCACGACGAACCCGAAGAAGAGTGGAGACGAGAGGATGAAACGAGACGAGCATGGTAGAAGACGGGGGATGGCGCGGGGGATGGCACGGTGAACGCTCGACAGATGCGTGTAATTTACTATCGCATTAGCCCTCGTGTATCTGGGAAAAAGGAAGTCATGCGTGGCCTTCGCGAGATGAAGTCTCGGAAACGCTCGGATATTAATCCACCGCGGGTTGGGATTATTAAATTGTAGCACGGGAAGCTGTCGCTTGCATTGTTTTTCAGCCTGTCAGGAATTTTCGCGCGGAAAATCACCAGCCATAAATCGTCAGCTTCGGCGGCCCGGACTTTCGGGAATGTTTCGGCGAATTTATATTTCGCCGAGTTGGATCCACCCACCCTGGAACAAAATACTTGTTTTTTTTTTCTTGAATTGCAAAGACATACTTTATGTAAGAAAAATACAGATGATTTTTCATAGAGAGAGAGAGAGAGAGAGAGAGAGAGAGAGAGTGCTTGAAAATTCCCCATCGTCGCATCGTCGAATACTTTGCCATAATGTAGTCTGAAACAATTTTTCGAGAAAACAGCAGAGACAATTAGCACATCTGCTTAGTAAGGATACTTGTTCCGCTGTGGAATTGTATTATGTTATGACGATTTTGAATTTATTTTATTTGATACGTTATTTGATGATTGCAACTGGATATTGCTAGTGTTCCGATGTCGAGAGAAGTCGAATCGACGAAGTCAAGGCTGCTCGCTAACCAGCTCTTTACATTTAAAAATACGCCCTCTCGGCGGATAGAACCCAGTTTTCACTGCGTGATCGAGATTGCAAAATTAGCACGACTACTTACCGAAATGTAGCGTCTATTTTTAGGACTGCTACACGGTCTCGCATTTTTCATTTAGCTACATTTTCAAGCATTGCTATCTCTTCAGTCTCTTAGACTCGCTTTTACATAAGCGTGCTGCTATCCTACCGATAAAGATGCTCGCAACTCACTGAATAACTACACCACAGAGTATTTCGATCTTGTGTCTTTGGTAAATATACAAACTCGTTTTTAGCGAAAACGAGGGCACGAAAAACAAATATTCTATATTTCCGATTTGCTTTCGCATCGATGTTCTATAAAAAAGTATGTGTATGCTGCAAGGTTTCTGGGTGGTGTTTACAGACGTCACTCAATACCGATAAACGATCGATAGTTATTACCAGTAGAAACGGAGCGCAATGGTCGGACGGATTATCGTCGATTGTTCACTGTCCAACTGTCTTGTTCGAAACTGTAAGAAAATGATGCCTGATATTTGTCAGAGTTCCGTACAAATATCGCACTTTAGATATTATTCTGCAAAGATTTTGGACAAATTGGGCAAACTTCGCACGATTTTTCTATGAATTTGTACTCTCGGTAGAAACAGTGAATACCGATCACATCGAATCTCATCAGAATCAGACTTTCGACAAACAGATTAGACTCCCGCTAACTTTGTACAAAAATTTGCACTCCGGTGTTCCGCGAACTGATCAAACGTCGGAGAACGCATAGCGGCTTTCGCATACTCGATTTCACTGAGCATCACGCGAAACCCCGAAGTATAGGTTAACCGCGCCCACCGCGTAAACAGAGTTACGGTTAATCCGCACGCACGGTGACACGTCCTGCAGGACGCGTCGACGCGATGCTTCGGTAAATTTATGATTACGAACTGTCGGGAACTTTCCGGCGACATTCCTCTGTCACGAGTCGAGGACGTCCTACCAGCAAGTTTTCGTGGTGCCACGAATAATCCTTCGGCACGGAACTCGGGGAGCTCGACTCGCTGCTTTCCTTATATTTTCCTGGTGAAACGCCCCGTATCATAAATCTAGCAACAATGGGCATATCGACGATCAGGTCTGTACCTGATTCTGCCCTAGTATAGCTCGTTTAATTTTTTAATACATCCTGGATGACATTTTTAAATTATAGACGACGTATAACATGATATACAGAAATAATTGTTACAAGTACACAAGCGAGTGACAACATATTTTTTGATAAGGTTTTTGAAGAAAGTTTCTGTTTCGCATGACGCGGCGCGCTGCGCCGCGATGCAGTTAGAGCTGTGTCTGACCATGGTTCGTTGTTTCTACTTGCATTCTACTTGCAGCGAATATTCACGTACCCAGTGAAGTCTCTGCTGCGTCGCGTCGTCGCGCGTCGCGTCGAGAAAATAAGTGATAAACATAATATCGTTAATCATGTTTGTAGCCATCAGCGCAAGTAGAAATGCGTGGCAATAGACAGACACTCTGATAATGTAAACAAAACACATTATAAGAAATTGTCTATTAAATTATATTTAAAATTTAGAAAACTTTCTGCTACATTTTCCACTGGCAGAGTAATTAACTAGTAAAGGGCGCATCTTATTTTCTAACACCGGTGATCGTTGATATATGTATAAAATTCCAGCAGGGACACGCGCTTCCGCCTAGCAATAGACGCCTAATTGCGAGGAAAGCGCCAGATAGATGTGCCCGGCAGGCATATTTCACCTGTCAGGAAAACTTGTAGTTACCTAGTTGCATTTAGTGAGTCGGCGGCCGCGTTAATTAGATACAAATTATATTACGTAATTAAGTAGGTGTACGTCGCGAGGGATGCATTCATAATCGAAACGATGATTAAGCACGCCGCGCCGCGCCGCGCGCGGTGACTCTCGTCGGTGAAATGGCAGCCGATGTACAAACGGAAACCGCCATCCTCGTTCAGTGCGAATGACAAACCTAAATTTTACACAGAGGGGAGGAGAAAAATTCTTTATCCCTCTTTCCACGAACGTGTTTACGGCGCCGACCGCCGCTGTATATTTTTGCGCCCCACTATCGCCGGAATTTCTGATTTAGAGTCTTTTTATTTGAATTTCGTCTTAGACCTCTCCTCAAAGGAAATTCTTCGGGAACTCGTTTCATTTCAGAACGGATTTCCTATAGCCTGCTCCTCGCCGACAGTCGAAGCTGTTTCTCACACGACTTTTCTTCGAAATATAAGAATTAAGCCACCGTTATTAAACTTCTCGGCGCGGCGGCGGCGGGGATCGACGGTTACTTTTGCTCTACAAATTGTCAAAATATAATTTCGTTTACCGTTTTTCCGGACGTTCTCGAACAATTTTCTCGACTTCTTCCACTTTGTCCCGAAATTGGTCCCGAAATTGTCCCGATCTATTTCAGAAATCCTTAGGAGCGTGCGGAGTTTGCTAACGGTAACCGTAAAACAATAACAGTAAAAAAGCCAAATTTGTTGCAACCCGGTGTAATGATCGCGGAAACGTCGCCGCGATTTAATAAACAAACGGTCTAGAACGAATGGGTCTTCTCCATGTATTTTCCATTGAACGAATGTGTCAAGATTCCGAACACGATGCAAGAACTTCGCAAACGGTGACCGGTGAATTGGTGCTCGATGTGGGAAGCGGTTCAAAGCAACAGGTATACGATTTGCTCGGAGCATCGAGACGCCGCGCCGCGCCGGTCATTGTTTTAAGTGATCCGGCGTCCGGGCGAATCTGAATGTCCAACGGTTGGACCAACCGCGTCTCGAGGACTGTTCTCGTGAAACTTCTGGAATTTGTTATTTCTTCTACGTTTATCACGAATTCTGTGGAAGGCTGCTTCCGAAACGTGGCCAATGTTGCTAAACATCAAAAAGTCGCTCATACTTCGCACCGTTTTCTTATCCGAGACCTCTATCTATTTTCTGGATCAATCTCCACTTTCTACGCAATGTACAATAGATCTCAAACAAATTCTCTGACAAATTCAGTTGTTTGTGTACGAAAATTGGAAGCTTGTAGAGCACCGTAAAAAATCGCATAATGGTGAACGAGACAAATACTGTAAAATCGATGGGCTGCGAGCGGATAAAATTCGTTTGTCGTGGTATCGCTATCAGAGCTATCAGAGCGTTACCTGGTCCCAACGACCAACCAGGTTGCCCGTGTCAAATTGTCAGGCTTCCGCGAAGGGGCTCGCGCACGTGTTCATCGTCACAAATTGGACCACCCACGACGGTGCCGTGTACATGCGTCATTTCGATAATTGGATCGCACCGCGTTTTCCTTCGACGACGTTTTAGTGGCCCGCGAAGAGCGGGCGTCTACACGGCCCGCTCCCTCGTTAGCGTGCGTTCGTTGACACGCGTCGACGAGCGTGCACGCACCAAACGCAGAAATTCGCTTGGCCGAGCCTGACCGACGCGACGCGACGCGACGCGACGCGACGCGCGACACAAGCTCGCGCTGCCATTGTTGCGGTGGAAGTGTTGGAACACGTCTACACCTATCACGACTCGTCGTTCTCTGCTTTGTTTGCCCTGACACTTCCCATAACGGGATTATGTAACTATTGTAATAATAAAACGCCGACACGGAGGACGTGCATTCGAACGTATAATCGAATGTGCATTTGTTCTGGGAGTGGAACTTTCCAATTTGACTATCTTGTGGTAATCCTTTCGAGCTCACAATATGTACACCATCTATGTTATAGAAATTGTATTAAAAAAGTCATTCCTCAAACCTCGATTCCCCTTGCGAGAGTCTCCGCAAACCGTTTCTCCGAGACCAATAGCTTACGATAATAACATCTGGATATGAATCAGCGCGCGTTGCACCGGTAGGTTACAAATACCCGGGGTAATAGAACACCATTGGAAACACCGGGCAAGATCGACTAACCGTTTGCAAATATTTCTGTTTCCATCGGTAATATATCACGTGCCGGCGACGACAGCCGGGATCCGCGAGGAAGAGGAGAACGAAGAGGAGGTTTTCAGAATCCCTATGGTACATTTTCACCAGGAGGAGGTTGTCCGAGTGGCAAGAGTGTTGGCCGAGGGTGTGTCTTTTTCCGCTTTGCTGCCGCTGCGATGGAGTCCGCCAGCAAAGGGGAACAGGCCGACCCTCCCGCACCAGCGAAATAATATTCGACGACAGTGATTTATAAGAAACATCGTCGCGCCATGGACCGAAGCAACTTTCTCCCCGATAAATCTCGTCAGGCCGCGGCCGGTAAGTCAGTTGCCGACTAGGCGATCGTTTCTTTCGCGCTGGCTACAGTTCAGCCGTTTGTCTAGATCCCCGCTTTTACTTTTGCTTTTGCTTTTGCTTTTGCTTTTGCTTGGGCGGCGCTGTCGTTTGACTCCACTACTACAGATGATTTACAGCCTGACGACGGTACTGGACCTGGATATTGTCCGATCCGATGGAAGAGGTTACACGCGTTCGTCGCTATCCCAATCGTTCTTTTGGTCCAAACAACGTTGGAAGGCTCCGAGTTTGTGTACCGCTTTGTTTGGGACTCGTTGCACGACATTAGAGAGGACTGGACACGAGATTTTCCTATAGTTGGAACTGCAAAATTCTTCTCCAAACAAATTTCTTGCGAATAAAAGGTACATACAGTGCTGTGGTCTTATTCTAATTTATAATTTATACCGATAAACATTTAGTGTCTATTGATTTAATGTTCGAATTCTTACTACCACGCTACGATTCTTACAAATTAAAATTCATTTCCATTTACCAATTCGGTGAAAGTTTATATTGAATATATCAACCGAGGTACTGCATTTTTCAAGTCCATTCTGAACATTTATTTGTGGCTTAAGAAGAAAGAAAATTTGGAGAATCGATTAGCAGGATTTCCGATTGGAAAATATGTGCTTTCCACGATTTTATAGTCAGGTTACAATACTGAAAGGCTACCACGGACGCCATATTGAAACGGCCGCTGAGGCCATCTTGAATAGCCACTGGACTTCCTACAATATCCTCGCTCAATAATTCAAATAATCGATTTTAAAAAGCGATTTAAAATGATCTTTTTACCACGTTTTTTAAAAAATGTATACATACATATTATACATATCGAACGATGCATACCGAACGCTATAATTCGTGCTACACGGTGTTCCTTGACGTAAGACCGCTGAATATGCAACGTCCTCGTATTCGGAGCACTTTGCCCATAATAAATGCATTCATTGTGAGTTTCGCGTGCGATCCAAGTCGGCCAGCGTTATTTCGCGCCAGACCGATAGTAAATTCATAAATCGACGACAGCCGCTGATTTATTAAACCCCGGATAGAATTATACCGTGGTGCATCGCGCTGCGATATTTAAAGGCTGCACGCGTTCTCGCGATTTTTTCATATTTATTGTCGCGTCTCGCGCCTCGCGTCTCACGCGATTCGATCTATTTATCACGGCGGGCCTGAAATTGCGACGTATTTGTGTCGCGAACAAATCATATTCAGGAAGATCTGCGTCACGGTTAATTTGAAACGAAAGCGAATGCAGCGTGACGGCTGCGAGGCGTCTGCGTTCGTCTTACCAACAAGTAGAAAACATAAGTCAGTGGTACGCGATAATTACAGGAATTCGTGATTATTGCACGCCATTATGGCGGTTGATCGTGCAGAGAAACTTGTTCGATTATTCAAATAATTGGCATGCCTAATAGCTCCGCGTTCGGTTTGAATCTTGCCATAAACTACGGTCTACGGACCGTAGTTTCAATTCTCCGAGAAATTATATTTTACGAGTAGACTGCGGATCTTTATGCAAAATAAATATTGTCTGTATCGTTTACAAGAAAAGGGAGTTACATAAAAATTGATTTCTTCTCTTCAAAATATTAATAGATTGTATATGTATAATCATTCTTCCATTATATTTTTCTAAAATCCGTAGTCTATTTACGAGATATAGTGATTGCCAGGCACTTCAGATTTCTAAGATGTTTTCGTTTGCGATGAATATTTTTACCGTTCGCGAAATTCCAGCTTCGCGGCCTACTTTTTCTGTTTCGCCGATTTCGCCGACTTCCTCTTGCTAACCTAAATCTAATTTGAGCTGCCGCGTTCGGCTTGTTTATCATTCTATTAATATCCACGTGTTTCCTATATCGGCACTTGGTCATGTTCGCTAAACCAATGAGAAGTTACGCGCAACGGTATTACCGGATTTGAAAACGTTCGCCGCAGGTGTGCAAGGTGCACACGTGGCTTATCATAGCTTAACTAGAACAAATCCTAAAAAAATAAACAGTAAAAATATCATTGAAAACATAGATTTATGGCAATGAATATTTATTTCTTTATGCAATGCGACGTCTACGATCAACAATCGACGATCAATCGACGAGGATGAAAACTTAGTGCCCCAGACATGAATTCCAGCCTCGCAGAAAAAAACCTTTCCCCAAGCGGTACCCTAAAATCTGGAAGTTATGCGACGTGGTCCGACGTTCGTTTATTATCACGAACAGACTCCGTTTACTTTCTTTAATCCTGCTGCATTTCTCGCATGAAATTTCTCGCAACGCTTGAAATCCTTCGAAATCAAGACCTTTCTCTACGATGGTGTAACTTGATACTTAATCTATCAGATGATGAATAAAATTTCACCGACTGAATTAAAGCGAAAATAGGTGAGTGGCGCGAAAGGATTGTGCGTGCAATTATTTTCAGATTCGTACGAGGGTTGATCGAGGTTTATGGGAACGTTAAATAACATCGTGCAGGAAAATCGCACACGCGTGTCCTTTCGTTTTCGGTTCGAAGGCAGTATAGCGGTCTGTAAACATAGTGTTTAACGCGTTCCGACATTCCAGCGATAAGTAACGCTGTCGACGAACATCGATATAAAGATATTACATAGTAGGCCGGCGCGGCGCGGCATCGGGAAAACGAGGATCCATTTACTCTCCGTGGATTACATGCGTTCGCCGCGGCGAGGCGGTTGCATTTGGCACAGATCGCAGTTTGCACAGCTGTCCCCCCTCCACCGTTCCCCGCGAAGACAAAAGCAATCGGATCTCCGGTCGATATCGCCGGATCGATTCGCGAATCGAGTCTCTATTGCGGGAGGATGATGTCAGCCGCAGGAGGTCTTACGGAAATATTATCGGTTACCTTGATCGGTTTAATATCGTAATGGAGAAGCGGCTAGCCGCTGTCGCGAATTTAATGTAATTGCATCGAGACGAGGATGTTTGTTCTTCCGTCCGGTGTCTTAGGATGGTTAGGTTAAGCATGTCGAGGGGGTTGGGCCAGACAAGTATGCTGTTAGGATGACGGAAAATAAGTGGACGATCGTCATTCGTGTCCGAGGGGTGTTACGATATTATTTGCTGGCTCGGCTGATAAATAACTTCCTCCATTCTTGTCTGAATTTATGTCTGCTCATGATACCTCGGACTGAACATTGATTTATCACGCGCGCTCTAGAGTAGGTACCTACTACATATTTAGCGATTCTTGATTCGAATGTTTTTCCTGAGTCTGTTGTTTAATGTTTTAATGTTTTATTCATTAAGATTGAATAATGAACGGATGCTTATTCAGTCTAATATTAATGCTTGTAATAGCGACAATCTTGAAACAGATGATTCAAAACAATTTTTAGAACAAAGTTTCTAGTATTCAGATATCCGAGGTATCATTTTTTAGTACGTACAATTTAAAATAGAAAGAAGACTAAGAGTAATGTATATTACAGAATTATTAAAGGATCAAAGAATTTTTTACGTTGCCTCTGCTTAAAATTAATGCACAAAATTTTTATTTTCTAAACAGATCCGCATCCGCAGTCTAGCGATCATCTGACATAAATAAAAAACCACAGAAATTGTGTCGAAAAGAGCAGCCGAAACAAAAGATCCGACCAAATAAATATTGAACAAGATGATCGCGGCGATGATCGTAAAAGTATGTAGTTACGAAATCGACACAGCAGTAGAATGCTTGTGTCGTGGGGCAATTACGAGCGGGCGCGGTGATAAAGATAAATATGAATGTAACGTAAGAGTGAAATATAATAATGAGGAAGCGGCAAAGCATAAAGCAGTCGTCGAAAATAGAATTCTGGACGAATCTGCATAATGAAGTTCTGAAAACCGTTTGCGTCGCATCGCGAGCAATTCCCACGACGATCCCGCGCGTTGCGATGGCATGTACAATGACTTGTGACGACGAGCTGGGCGTGACGAGAAGTTAAACGCTCGGCGGAATCACCGACATTTCACTGGCAAGGCAAACACTCGGACCGTGTCCGCGAAAACGTTGGAATTGCTAGCTCGCGAACCTGGAAACACCCTCCGACGAGAGGGTGTTCCAGAGTTTTCAACTTTCCTGCCGAATTCCGTCTGCGGAATCGACAAATTCTATGAATTAATCTCTTTCCTGAATTTTTTAAACGCGTCTTCTGTGCTTCAATTTAATGGGCAACTTGTGGTTGGAGTTTATACAGACAGACAGAAGTGTAGATTTAATGTCGGTAAACGCGAAGGTTAGCAAGTTCTGTGGAATGTCCGACTTCTTTCTGTTGTCCAAACTGGATTTGTTAAAATTGCCAATTTATACATGAATCCGCAATTTGTTCTTTCAAAGTGTCCATCTAATAGGAATGGAGTGCTATCCTAGGACCTCCTGAGCAACTACTGTTGAAAAGCATTAAACGATTAAGGAAAGAAGTGAAAAAATTTGTTTTATGTATTAAGTATTTTTTTTTACACGAAGATGCGACGAACAGCGATTACCAGAGTTGGATAAATTAATAGAGAGACTCGTTATTCGAGGAAAGGGTATTCCCGAGCGAGCCGACCAGTGTCGATTCAGACACGAGCTCATCCACTCGAGGACAGACTCTGCTCGTTATCCGGCCGGAAGGAGACACATGGCCACCCTCGCCTGACAGAGACCGATGTCGGCGTAAAGCGTTTTGCTTCAGGCCGCGTTCGCCGTCACTCACTTTCACTCTCTCGCACCGTGTTTCCTTTCGCAAATACTCGTAAAATATGAGCGGCTTCCGAGTCCCACGCCCGCCCGTTAGAGGCTGATCCTCCGCAGAATTCTGCGGAAGTTAGCCACTTCATCATGGCAATCCGAGTCGCGGCGCGGATAAGGTCATTAGAATTCTACGTTTCCGGCATCTTGATCTCGCTACGGAATTCCCCTCGTTACAATTTTGCGTGCTCGTTGCGAAAGATGTTGCGAGACAAAATTTAAATTCTCAAAGCCATTCAGACGCAACTGCATTTTCAATATGCGCGTCTCGGTAAATAACTTGGGTGAAGATCGATGATGGAAATTAGCTTATTAATTTGGTCGAAAGCAAAGTTCCGCGTGCGATCGTCCGATGCTCGATTTTTCTATGTAAGTTTCTCTCCCGTTGTTTCACTGTGACTGTCGTAGGTAGAATGGCGAGTTCTTCGAGCGATCGCTTTCGACGCAGATCGTTGGCGAGCTTAATCGCGGGTGAAATAGAGCGACAACGCGACAAACTAATTGCATTTCGCTCGGGCCATTATGAGAGCGACCTGAACGTTGAATGTCAACGGGCGAGCGGATCTCGTTTATCCCGTCCTCTCGCTCGTCAACGCGAAACCGTCCCTTCCGCGGAACGCGTGTAAAATGTGTAAATGCATAGACGGCATTCCGTATCCGAGAAGTTTACGATCCACTTTATGGACAACGGGGGTCCGCGAGCGATGGAAACGGCGAAAGGGGTGGAAACGACTACGATCTCGGTCACCGGAAGGTATGAATGCCCCATTAATGTTAACGACATCGGTCGAGTATCACAAGGAATCGTAAAGAAGACAAAGCACATGCGTCGGACGTTTCACTGCATCTTTTCCCACCGCGCCGCGCCGCGCCGCGCCGCGCTGGTTCAATGAAGATCCTCTGTAGACAGCCGGAAATTCTATTGTCTTGCCGAGCCAGCCCTGTCCACCATTTCTTCAAATCGATATATTTTCGGGAAATCAAAAGTTCGCTGACATATTCAACAATTTCTTCAAAAATTGAGAAACTGATTTGCAAACCGTGGTTACGGTACATTAAAAAATATTTATCGACATACCTGTCCAAGTTTTGTATTATTCATTTAGCTGGGCGTCGCACAGAGAAGCGATATTTATATATATATACCTATAATAATAATACTACGAAAATAGTTTTTGACGATTTTCGACCGTTGTTAGTCACCGTTATGACAAAAATTTCATAAAATTCAGGCTGATCTAGTTTCGGGTTTAAGTAGGTTAAAACTGAGCTCGCATCGATGGCTCTAATGAATATTATCATTCGAAAGTACCAAACACGACACCATATAAATTATAAATTACGTAACAAACACGACATTAACGACACGAGCGGTACAAGAGGAATACCGTAGAATCGGCGCGGCGCGGCGTGGCGCAGTTTACAGCAAGTGGAATCAGCAACCAACGAACAGACACGCCAGCCGTTCCATATTCAGTGGCACGGTTACCCGGTGAAAGTATCGCAGAGTGTAATAATAAATATAGTGTTCGTCACGTGCAATGAAGTCGCACGTGCATGCATGATGTGCATGCGCGATTGCGTTCTGCGGATGCAATGCCAGTGGAATGTGAACGCCAATCGTCGGATAGCTGTTTCCCCGGTTCGAAACCAAATGTATTACGTGCTGAGAAACGAAAAACCTATTGAAATTACGCTTTACTAAAACCAACTTCTTCTTGTTGGCATGTTAACTCGCTTGAGATCGAGCAGCAAGAGCAAGCGATCATTTTGAGGAGGCATTTGCGCGTTCGCGGATTTACTTTCGTGACAAATTAGGAGAGCAGAGGCATTCGTGTTCCACGAGCAAAGTGGCTACGCAAAGTGTAGACAATGTCGGTAGACGCAGCCAATCACTGTCCGAGCGGCGAGACCGCCTTCGAATTCCACCGATTCCGAGATCGTCGACGAATTCCACGGGACACCGTAGCATAGATCACGCGGCACAGACGGCGAATCTAATCGAATCTTTAAACGGCGCGGCGGCCAGACTCCATATTTACCGACGCTGTTAGCAGACGCCCGCGATATCAATCATTCCGAGTGCGTAATTAGAGGCACGCGGGTCTCGCCGAGAGATCTTTTTCCAACGCCTCGGTCACGGGGCTACAATTTACTTTGTCGCGACACCGAGAGCCGCACGCAAACGTTATACATTGTTCGGAAGCGCGCGTGCTACACTATATGTACCACGGTTCTATGCTTTTTTTACGCCTCGTCGTTTGAACGATGGAGGAGTAGATGAGACGTGCACGCTTTAGGACGCTGGGAGATGTTCTCAGAGCGTCTGCGGTCAAAACCGGCGGCTTAAATCGCGTTCCCGCTTATTATTACCCTCGTGTTAACACGTCCGCGACCGGCGCATATCGCGCAAACACCGAAAAGATCTGCAAAGCCGAACAAAACTACGTAAAGTTCACTTAACTCTCGGCAGACCTATGGCGAGCCAAACGAAAACAGGTTGGAAAAAGCAAAAACGTTTGTTCGTTTGACGCTTTACGTTCGATTCTTATGCGGAGAAACATTACCTAAAGCCTCGTCTCCGCTGTCGAATCTCCTCGTGACAATTGAGAGCCAAGCTGGCGAGCATTTCGGCCGTATCTCTCGAGTGGGATCACAGCGCTAGCCAGTGTGGCTCGAGTTCTAAATACATCTCTATATTCTCGCGAAATAGTCCGTGCAACCGTGTCCTGCCAGAAATTATTCGCCACAGAGCGGACTTGTTTGCGACTTCAAGAAGTCACTCGGACTTTGTCTGCAAGGTGCGGCGGGTGTGTTGGTAATAAACGACACCGTGAACTGTCCGTGTATGGTCGTTAGCATTTTCAGAGACTGTTAGCCGTTCCATCCAATTCGCGAATACGCGACCCACTTGGAATTTTCCTCGATTTTCAAAGGGAATCTTAAGAGAACTTGACACACGTCTTTTGATCGTGGCGCGGTTGGCTTTCGGACTTGAACCGGTAATTATACGACGGCTTAACGCGTTGCGTGCAAGTTTCGGTACACGGTGTTCGCGTATCACGCTGGCGCTTTCGATACGAGTTAAGAACGGTTTGTGCCTCTGGTCCATTTATGGCACAGTTATGGCACAGTTATGGCACAGTTATGGCACAGTTATGGCACAGTTATAGCCCGCTCAAGTACTATTCGCTGCTTTACAAGTGAAGTAAAGGCTGATTTACATTTGCCTTTTAGTTACGGCGTGATCGCGCGTTCATCTAATGTATTCGTGAAATACGACTCCGTTGCTTATGGATAAATTAATCGTATGTTTATCTCACACAGATACCGTCAAAGTCTTCCACGCTCGCGATCGTTGTTTACATTTGCCAACGCAAAGGTATGTACTAATAACAATTGCAATATCGCTTGCGTTGGAGCACAAATCACAGCAGTCGGGTAAAGGTCGGTTTATCTTAGCCAGTCCGGGCCAATCCGGGCCACTCCAGGCCAGTCGGACAGAACCTTACTATGTACCCTGATTTTGTATCCAATATTTCCCAACGGAAATATAAATACTGGATACAAAACCAGGGTAATAAGGTTCTGTCCGACTGGTCCGGACTGGCTAAGATAAACCTTAATGCGATCGTAATGCGATCGCTAGGCTGCGGATCTCATGTGTTTATAGCAAAAATTAGTAGGTGCAGTTTAAAACAGTAGGAAGGTTAAAATTATTTCAAAACACCAATGTATTACTTCCAACTAGCTGAAATGATTCAAGTAAAAATCAAATATCTATGGGACTCCTTCAAGATATTAACAGGATTCCTTCGAGAAAAGACCGAAAATTTGTCAAGCTTTCCGCCGAGTCGAATTATGTACTTCTCCTGATTACTTAAAACCATAACAAGATCAGCTACATACGAACATGCTCTGCAACCAGACCCCCAACGTAAATCACGCCCACGTCCCCTAAATCCTCGAGTGATTTCGCTGATCGCAGCGCGCCGGTACAACGCAACGTCTCGTCAATATTTTTAATTGTCGTCGAGTAACTCGACGCTCATGGTCCTATGATTTACGAACCGTAAACGCCATTTATCCTGCATTATGTTAGACCAATAATAGACTGTAGTACGGCGACAGGATCATCGGGATGTGGCGTTCTTTTCTTTCCTCGTAACAATGATTTACGCGACCTAAATCCGGTTTTCTCGCGTTGCTCGTTCCGTTGCCTCTGGATAGCTCTTAACAGTTCTGCGAATTCGTTGATGCTCTCCAGAATTCCAGGTTCCATTAAACGCGACAGTTATGGTAATTGCGTTGATTAAATCACTCGATGACTGTTACCGATACGATAAATCAAATTACATACGGTGCGTATATATATATATACCGGGTGATTCACGACAAACAGGCCACCTAAATAGCTCCGTTAGGATTAGAGATAGAAGAAAATGTTAGAGAGAAAAGTTGTACTGTTAAAGGGGGCAAATATGGCGATATAAAAAAATGTTCCGATTGTAGTCGTTTTCAAGGTCTTTTGAAGGTCATCGATAATTTTTAAATAGCACCATATATTTTTAACTTCACAGTGTTGTAGCTGATGTCAAGACGAGTTCAATGATGTGGTACACTATGACCTTCAAATGACCTTGGACTCATTAATAGATATAGTTTGACTACTCTGTTTGATCAACGGAAATTTAATTTCTTCAGCCATTAGGTCTCATAACACGTATTCCGTTAACGGAAGGTGATCTCTAAGCGTACACAAACAAGATTATCAACAAACTACTGCCGAGTCAGTTATGGTCACCGAATTATTACGAGTATATCAGTTTATCGATCACCGTTTAACGATGCGTTACTCAAATGAGCACAAGACCGATCTTATTTCCATTTATTACGAAAGTCGTCAATGTCTTCGAGAAGCTGTTCGTCTTTACAAAGACCGATTTCCTGATCGCCGATGTCCATCTCGTTCTACCTATTCAAATTTAGTTAAAAAGTTCCGTGAATTAGGCAGTGTAGAAAATAAAAGACCTGTGAAAGTGAGAAGTGTAACAAATGAAGCAAATGCAGTCAATGTTCTTGGTGCAGTAAATGTAAATCCTTGCATCAGCACTAGACAACTCAGTAGAGAAAGTGGCGTTAGCCAAGCAAGTATCATCCGAATATTTCGATTACGCAAATTCCATCCATATCACATATCGCTCCACCAAGAACTTCATGGAAGAGATTTTGAAAATCGCGTAAATTTTTGTGAGTGGGGTTTGAGGCAAATTAGAAATGATAGCCGATTTTTTAGTAACGTATTATTTACTGATGAGGCTTCCTTCACAAATCATGGTCAAGTTAATTTAAGAAATATGCATTACTGGAGTAATGCGAATCCACGATGGTTACGACAAGTGGATAAACAACGACCCTGGACTATCAACGTTTGGTGCGGAATTTTGAATAATAAAATAATTGGACCCTTTTTTATTCCTGGCACATTAAACGCAACTAGATACCTTACGTTTTTAGAAGAAACATTGCCCATATTTTTAGAAGATATTCCTTTAGAAATTCGTCGAGTAATGTGGTACCAACACGATGGCTGTCCTGCTCATTCTTCACGTACCGTAAGAGAATTTCTGAACAATAAATTTCCAAATCGCTGGATAGGACGTAATGGACACATACTATGGCCAGCTCGTTCCCCCGATCTAACTCCTCTTGATTTTTTTTTGTGGGGAACACTCAAAGATGATGTATATCGTGATCAACCAACTACACCAGAGAACATGCAAGAAAGAATAATTAGATCTTGTAGATCAATTCCAATAGAAACAATTGAAAGTACAATTGATTGCCTTGTAAAACGTTTAAATATTTGTGTTACTGTTCAAGGTCATAATTTCGAACATTTAATTTAGTTCAAATAAAATGATTGCACATTTTGAAGTTATCATTGCTTTATCATAAATTTTCTAGTCCAAGGTCATTTGAAGGTCATAGTGTACCACATCATTGAACTCGTCTTGACATCAGCTACAACACTGTGAAGTTAAAAATATATGGTGCTATTTAAAAATTATCGATGACCTTCAGAAGACCTTGAAAACGACTACAATCGGAACATTTTTTTATATCACCATATTTGCCCCCTTTAACAGTACAACTTTCCTCTCTAACATTTTCTTCTATCTCTAATCCTAACGGAGCTATTTAGGTGGCCTGTTTGTCGTGAATCACCCGGTATATATATCGCAACATTTAGTCGAAAATAGTGCGACAACAGCACTATCGATCAACCTAAAACGCAGCGCAACATTGTAGATGGTCACAATTATTATACCGGTGTCGCCAGATATCATGATTCTCGGCTAGCCAAGACCAAAAGAGTTCCTGATCGCCAGATTAACTTATTTTTACTTGAATCTCGCAGCATCGTCTCAATCCGAGAGTATTCGATGGCGCGATCTAATTTTATCCGAATTTTCATGGTAACGCCGCCTGTCAAGCGGATGGTATTGTTTTCTTACACGATTCTTTTAATAGTAAACACATTTTCTCTATTTGCTTCGCTTCCAGCGTAAAAGTAGCCAAATCTTAACTCGTTTGTCACTTTGCTCACTTTTAAACTTTGCCTGACAAATCAGTCGTTTGTCTCGGGAACGTCTATTTCGCCTCGGTAAGGAGAGACGTTTCTTTCACGAAAGTAGCACCGTCGAAAGAGAATTTGTATTGTTGTAGTCAATTCTGCGAAACGAATGTCAGCTTAAAACGATACACCAGTGAGAAACATGTAATATTTATTCTTCTATGAAATAATTTTTTTCCTGTAAAAAAGACGCCGATGAAAATGGCAAAGAAGGTCCCCGCGATGAAGAAAATGACGGACAGCGGAGAGCATTGGCGGACCACGGTTCGTCTCGAATGCGATACTCCAAACATCGGAAGTTCGTGATGAATGTGACCACGTGATCTGCAACGAACACAGGGAAGGATGGCACGAAATTGACTTTCGCGTCGATGTTACGGCGCCGCACCGCGCCGTAACCGTGCTCGTAAAATAACGAAATCAAAGACGGGGATTTACGAGTTCTAAAATTGTTGGAAACTTTGCACCCCTACAGTCGTTATAAATGTACGCTTGTATCGCGGCCGGTACGAAGTACGAACTAAATATGGTCTCGCGCGGCGCTACCAGCGGCGCGACGCGGCGGAGAAGGTCCCGAGTGGCTTTGGAAAGAACCGAAACGAAAAACAAACAATTCCCTGTTTCAGATTTTTCCTCGAATCTCGTTGCTAATTTTCACAGTCACAGATAACGTTCTTTCGTTTCTCGGCAAGTATTCTATTTATCTCCTAACACTGCAACCTAATATTTTTTTTGAGCTATTGAGCTATAAGATAGGCATGTTCTCTTTTTATTTATTAAATAATTCCCGTTGAACCATCTCCAACCTATCGAAGCAGAGGCGCTTCGCTGAGACCCACGCAGCCGATCTATGCTTGTCGGTGGCCGTTTTAAAAGCAAGTCGACTCAGCTATCGCACGGAACCGAAAATACCAAGCGTGCGAAGTAACGGGAGCGTTCCGGATACTTTTCCAGAGCGCCCTAATCGCGTTCCGCGATGGGGAAAAAAGGAAGTCGGTGCGAGGGGAACCGAGATAGCTCCCGAGGGCGCGGGAGCAAATGGGGTACATGGAAATGGCCGGAGAATGTGTCAAAAGTGAATGTCGTTTCACCGAGAAATCATGCACGCGGTTATTTCTGTCGTGGCCGCCCCCGCCACCCCCGTCCAAACACCCCGACCGGCGACCGTGGTGTGTTCACGACACACCGCGGCATAAGGGCCCTCATAAATATCGTCCGATGCCTTTGGCCGCGGTTGTCGACGCCGCGCAGAGGTTTCCTTGGTCTTTCGAGGTGGGACCGCGACCACGCCATTAGCGCGAACGGGGGTGGGCGACTAGGAGAACCGAACCGGATAAGTCGCCGAGAAATGTATAATTCGCTCGCGCTTGGGCCGGCCCAATGAGAATCATGACTGGTCGACGGACGAAACACTGGTGGGGTTTGGCTCTCGACGTTTTGGCACGACCTCCGCGTCTTTCGCATTTTTCTTCTCTCCTCGATCAACGAATTATCCGTTTGGTCGAGGGTGAGCCGCGTGTCGAAACTTTTCAAATCAAACGAGATTTTTCAACTATTTCTACGCCAGCCTGAGTGTAAACTCTTTGCGGTCGGAGCTATTTGCACTGCGGAGTTCGGAGATTTTATCGGGACCAGACGGTTCGATGTCGGAACATTCTATTTGCAGTTTTGCAGAACAATTCAATTGTTCCAGCTTTAAACGAAATTCAAGAAGAAGAGAATTATTATTTCACGTATTGTAACGGCGTTTAAAATCCTTTATTCGGTACTTAATGTTTGGCGGTTCCTCGCTGGATTTTCGCTTGCCACCTTTGCTCGCGGCGACAACGCCGAACCGTAACAAACGTACCGAGTTCGGCTGTCGAGTTCGGCTTTCGAGCTCGGCGTCCAGACCCAGGTGAACGACCGAAACGTCAACACTGTGGCAGCCTAACGTTTCTTACACGCAAGCGTGTTTACCACGCGCGTGTGGGTCATCCTTCAAATATTCCCTACCTATGTCAATCCCTGTTTTCCTTTTTTCCGATTTTTTCCACCGCAGCACCGTCGAGATATGCTAGCGGCTACTCGGCGCTGTTCCTCCTAATTGCAATTTCAAATTGCTCACTCGAAATTCTCCAACACGCGAACGATAACGATCCTTCTGTCCACGTTTTCGTTCGGGAACCGCTGAACGATTAACGTGGATGCCTCCTCAGCGGGCCTTCGCGTCTTCGAAACAGTCCTGGAACGAAAGAAATCCTCTTTGAACGTGGTGGCCAAACGACGCCAGCAAAGCAGGAGGAGTTCTGAGAGTGTTCCGCAGACGATTACGGTTCTGATGTAATTTATTGCGCGGGAAAGCGGCGTGCGGTCGTGTCGTGACACGAGAACGATGGAAAATTCGCGCCAGCTTCGCCGATGGGATTAATATGCAAACTATCGAATGACAGCGCGTCGACTCTCGCGATATTTGACACGTCTGTCGATTTATGTTCTCAACACACGAATGAACCAGACGGGCTTCCTGTTGGGCCGCCCTTCCCCGCGCCTATTATAATATTTAGTATAGGCGGGCGCGCAACAATATTCTAACACGTATTTGCATTCCAGAAATATTTTGTTGGTGCTTGTACTGCTATATCTATCAGGTGTATGCGAAAGTATTGAACTTTTTCAATAGTTCAGGCATAGCGACTAGACTACGGATTTTATGAACTTATAATAAAAAAGAGCGCATTAAAATGCAAAACGGTACAATCATTTAAAGAATTTAAAAATGCTGTTGTATTATTTTCAGCTCCTCTATTTTGCGATTAAAATGTCTATTTTGTGATTTATATTGCATAAAAATACGTGTCGCTCGCGCACACGTGAGCGTGTAAAGAAAAACGCGAGCGGGCGTTTGTAGGAGATCAGCGGAAGAGGATCTGCCAGTTATTCGCGCGAACGTGTACCGGTTATTGCCAGGAAATATATCGGACATCGTGAGGAGCAGTTGGCCGATGGCACGGCCGCGGTCGCGGCGATCTTGAAATATAAATTTACCGCGATGGTGGACGCGTTTCCCGCGTGCCGTTCCACTGCGATCTCTAAACCGTGTGCAAACCCGCAGGAAGTTGACGCGTGGGTGTGCGCACGACGCGCGACGACGTCCGCTTTTGGCAATGTTCCAGCGCGCGTTTCTACCAACGCAACGGAAAGCTCCTTTCCGAGAAAACCGCGTGCTCGTTTCGATCCGACGGTTACGAGCATCTCGCTCGTCGATCGATGAATCGATTGGCAGATTCGTTCTAGGACGTTTTTTGAAAGTTGCTTCCAGAATTTCGAGCGGATCGACGCGACGCGACGCGACAGCTCGAATATACCTACTTCTGCTCTTCTTACTACACTATATTTTTATGTAAACGAAATGGATAGCATAAACAAAAGATTATATTTCGAATCACCGTCGCAAGTTCAACTTGATATTTTCTAGCAACGATCTGATGAGTAATCGGGTGGAAACATAAATTACGAGTGGACCATTTAAAAATATGAAAGTTGTATTCGAAGAGGTATAATATAATGTGGAAATCATGTAGGTTCTATGAAACTTGAGAGCCCGACGGAACTTGAGAGTTACTTAATGTTTCGAAGGAGGAGAACAATGCTCCAGGCTACCGAGAATAGACGAGGAAACACGAGATATGGTTGAATGGAATCAACACCGGGCACCGTTGTATCAGCCGCACGCATACCGAGTTCTTGAGTGGTTTTCGGCACACGGAATTCGTAAATATTTCGCTGACAGGCTAAAATAAAGCCTCTCGCGGAATGCATCGGGCCTTGTTCGCTTCGTTGGCTGATTCATCGATCGTTATACGCGAAAACGAGCACTCTTTCCTATCAATGCTCTCGCGTAAGCTCGAATACTATAATAAATCGATAATAAATCGATCTATAAATACCCTGGAGAAAAATACTAATTCACTTTTTAATCACGGGGCTTTGTTAAATCAACAAGTTGAGAAAACCAGCTAGCATCCAGCTACATACTTCAAGATTAAAAACCGTATTATGTAATAAGAACGATGTTTTCGAGAAATATAATTATTTCTAACTAGCTGCCTAACCCTCCGCAGCTATATTATAGCAGACAAAAAACGCGCACGGATCGAACCGAAGCCGGAGCTCCGAACCGGCCGATTATTTACAACCACCGCGCTCCGACAACTTCAACCCCAACAGATGAACAACACGTGCGACAGACCCACCGAATCGATCGATGGGACACACTTTTCTATTTTATATATATAGATAGATAGATGGATTGTAAGAAATAAAAGTACACTGGAAGCATGATTTTTCTATTCTTTCCAGTTTATAGGTCTGCACGATTGCATAATTGCTAATCAGTCTGACAATGAGACAGAAAATTGGAGATACGTCGAAAAAATAAGACCGCGAAGAATGTCTGAGGCATCCATTTTTTCTCGACCGTAAAACGTTCCGATTTGCTAAATAAATTCCATTCGAATGTACTTCCGGTTCTCGGCGCTCGTTAATTCAGTAAAGGAAGCAATTAAAACGCGGCATTTAAGAACGCGAGAAAACACGTCATTAACGAGGCCGTTTCAAGAACGCGAACGCGAACGTTCACGGCTGAAAAAAAAGAAAATTTTATCGTGAGAGCAAGCAAAACACGCGCGCGCACGCAACCCGACTTGCCTCGTGGGCCAGAAGACGGATCGAATTCTATCTCGTTCCGCTCTGTTGTACGCTCAATCGCGAATTCAATTGATCCCTGGAGACTCTATTCCCGAGGCTTTCCGGAGAGTACGGCACCCTTAATAACGGAAAGGTACGTTTGATCGATACCTGGTTCGAATTGCTGTTCTACTGGCGGCGAGAATGGCACGCGATACATACCACCATTTTGGAACCGTCACGTTAGTTAGGACTGGTTAGGACACCCGAATCGCAGCTACGAATTTTGGTGAACTGGAGTTTCCGCTATTAACGCATCTGTGTTCGAAAAATTGTACAAGATAAGTAATTGCAAGCAAACAATTTGCTTGTCAATTTTCATTTGGAATCGAGAAAATGCATACACATTGACGTTTAGTAAAAAATTTACTTGATTGATTAAAAAAAGGTAAGTAAACCTGATCCGCTTCTATATGTGTTGTTGCGAATATCTTTTGAATATCAAGCGTTTTCAAATCGTTAATTACACTAAACATGATTTAACACCGCGCGTCATCAGCGTCCGAAGTCTAATCTTTGAATCGTTTTGTAAATGGAGGGGAGTGGGGAGTGGGGAGTGGGGAGTGGGGAGCGTACGCGGTGGCGCCATCTGGGATAGCAGATTCCGGTATTCGGCAGCAGTAGAATCGCATTATAATTATAGAATGTAGCATTGCAGTTATACGCAGGCAGAAGCATGTTTATGTTTACTTACGTTCTGTCAGGAACAGGAACTAATAATAATTTCGGCCAGGTCTGCTTGGAAATTAAACTCACTAGATAGGGATGTTGAACGTAGTTGCGCCTAGGTAGTGTAGGTGTCGCGTCCGGATCGCTAATGGATGGCCAATGGCGCATGCAATCTATTTATATAGAAGAAGCGCGTTCGCGGAAGCGCCATCTGGGATCGTAGCTTCCGGTATCGAGCAGCAGTATAGAATGGCAGTTGCGCGCAAAAGTCTGTTTATTTACGTACTGTCGATGATTAATTGATCGCGAAGCGTTGTCCACGAGCGATATCTGCTGAGCGAGCGTTGTAGCAGCGGGTGCGGGATGGTGCTCGTGTGACAGATCGTGGAAACGGTGAACGGGACTCGGTGGAAATGTGGTGATCGTCGACGGGCACACACGACTTTCGTCTGGCTGTCGTCATTGTCGTTCTAACCTAATTCTCCCGAAACGTTCTACCCATCGTTCTGGAATTTTCCGACGGGCTGTCAACGTTTGTTTGCCAACAGTGGTTCGGCACGATGCCATGTACCCGCGAACATTGAGCACAGAAACGTGTAAAACAGTGAGCATGGCTGACGAGGTGCTGCCGGCGAGTTTGGAGAAGCTCGAAATTGATCGACTCTCGACGAGCTGTCCCCAGTAAGCAATCCACTGCCAGAACCGAATGCTCGGCTATAGTTCTCGCTCTTCGATGCCAGTGATCATTCGAAGCGCCTGCTCCCTCGCAAACGGGTCCGGAACGCGTTCGACGTATTGCAACCCTTTTCTGCGCGCGCGGTCAAGGTCTTCGATTAACGTTACCTCGTTTTGCTCAAGTACGTGACCATCTCTTTCCTTTTTTCCCTCTCCCTCCCTCTCTCTCTCTCTCTCTCTCTCTCTCTCTCTCTTTCTCTCTCTCTCTTTGTCGCGCTTTCCGTCGCCGTCCCGTGTCTTTGTTTACATCGCGCGTCACTTGGATTTATCAAAGTAAGCAATCGCTCGCCAGCATACATTCCAATGACCGACTCGTCTCTTGCTCACGCTCGCGGTGTCGACGCAACGACCCGACTACAGGGTTAACCGTGATCCGTAAAGGAATCGATATGTTTACATGCCAGCAGCGAGTTCGATAAAAACCGTTACGATACGCCGCGAGTCGCGAGTCGTTCCTCTCGAACGATCGCGAAACGCAGCGACGCGACGTCGAGACTCGATAGTGTTCGCGTCGTGACAGTGCTATTTACGTTTTGACGTACGTTTAATCGATCGAACGTGGGCGATCGGAAGACGATTCGAACCGCGAGTTTCCTTGGTTTCGCGTGGTTGCATAAGCGACAAACTCGGCCTATATTTACCAATATTCGACCCAAGGCTGTGTGCCAGGAGCGATGAATCATCATTGGATAATACCGAACGATGCTCTTATCACGGTTCCGTTGACTCTTAATAAATACATTGTCCGATTAGTACTATATAGCTGTCGCATCCGTACAATGATATTGTTTTGTTTGTGTTTACCGAGACTGTTGCTGCTGCTCGCCGGTGATAATAATCGTGATCGTTGCTTTTTGTTGTTTCAGTTTAACGACCGCTGACAAAGCAAAGTCGCCGAACCCGTTTAGAAGTACAAGTAAAAGCGTTGGGTCCGATTGTAGTTACTTATTTCAAAGGAGATCGATGCCCGGTAGGCCAAGTTTGTCCGAAATCAGCCCGAGAGGCGTGAAAAGCACAACAAACTTCAAACCTTCGAAGAACGAAAGAGTACTCGATAAGAATAAGAACTCGATAATCAAAGAGGCTGTCTTAAAATTAAACGACACTGGCGCTACTTGTCTTAGCGATAGTCCGACGAGTACGCTGTTAAAGGGGACTTGTAAATGTAGCGTCGCATGGAAGAACAAGAAGGTTTTCGGTCATTGGTCCGTCTCGAAAGACTTTAAAACTCTGAACATTAATCAGGAGAATAGGCAGGCTAAGGACGACGCTAGCATCCAAGATAATTACCAAGCATGTAGTTTCCTACGTGCGCGTAGCAATACGATGCCCAGTTTGAAAAGAGGGCCTGGTCCTGGCAGAGGTAACAATGGTACCAGCCAGTCGGAGTCTAGCAGTTCGACCAGTCAATCTTCCAGTTCGAACACGTGTTCTGTACAAGCGAGAATGTCTCCGCCTTCGTGCGACGTCACCATCGATGAACTTGCCAGTTACTTCGAGGAGTTTGTTCATATCCCAAAGAAGATGTCGCACATGGCAGAAATGATGTATATTTAATTCTAACGTACCGAGTTACTGGCAGATTTCTTATACGGTTCTTCGAGGACTAGCGTGCAGCATTCGTGTACGAGAGACGTGTCTAAATACTATATGTTTGCTACGAGAAACCAATTCAATTTGGTACCTAAATTATACATAATATAAAATAGAAAATCTTCAAACAAAAAAAACAAAAAGAAAGAAGGAAAGAAAGAAAGAAAGAAAGAAAGAAAAAACGAGAAAAAGCGTCTGCGTCTTTGTAGAAAGTTTTCAAAGAATGAAATAACATTTAAACGATTCAATGTCGATATCGTTTCATACAACGTGATAATAAAGACAAGAAACATGAAGATAATAAAACACAATGTACGGGTTTGTTTTGTTTTCCTACGAATCGTTTGCGTCCGACTAATTCAGTTAGTTTTTAACGAACAGAAAAAAAAATTAAATTTAATATCTTTATTTACAAATTTTTGTATTACGAGATGAGAGATTGGTACTAGAATAAATTTCTTCAAATTAATTGATTTGTATCATTCAAATTCCCAGTCTTCCGCTGCTGCTCACGCGCGAATGTCGTTTTTTCAAGGTCATCAACATCTTACGTCTTCGTATGATACATAATATATTTATATCTGCATACGCTTATGATACTTAATACAATGATACAAAGTAACCATTAAATTACTTAATGATAATAAGCTTTGGTACGTAAACAATGACGATATATTGATCCGTATTCTTCTTCTTTTTCTTTTACTTTTTTTTCTCTTTACTTTAGGTACGAGTGTGAACCATGTTGACGCGCTGTGTACTGTGAGAGAAACCTTCGACGAAAGCCTAAAACTGCGTTAAAAAATATCCATCTATTTGGTGTGCGCATCACGTGACGACTGTTCGGTTTTTCTTTTCATCATCATCTTTTTCTTTCTTTTTTCTTTCTCCTCTCTCTCTCTCTCTCTCTCTCTCTCTCTCTCTCTCTCTCTCTCTCTCTCTCTGTTTATTTTCAACATCTACTACGAACTGTATTATTTAGCAGCTTCTCCGATACGACGAATTATTTCGTGGTAGCCCCGCGCAACGCTCAAACTCTGTATCAAAACATGAGGTCTGTCGCTATATCACAGATTTAGTAAAATTTCATTTGAACGGAGCCACGACGAAACGGATGATTTTTAATTAAAAGGAATAGAGAAAAAAATGAAAGGGAAATGATCGAAGAGCGCGAACACGCGCGTTCGCCACCGAGAGAAACCGAAAAAAACATGTTCGCGGTTGTCGTTACGCTCGAAACTTGTCTCCGAGCCGAGAGAGACGCGGTGTTTTTCGACAATAAAGGGATGAAAAAAGGGATCGATCTCTAGCGATCCAGACGCTCAATCAAACGGATTGTTATTACTCGATGTACCTAACAATGGAAACGAAGCTGTGCCTAAATATACAAGTCACAATGCAATGATTGGTGTTGTTAATAATAACCGTACAACGCATGCCAATAGAACCGAAAGTGTCTGAAGGTTTGCGAAAGATTAGAAACGATACGGCCGATCGGACCGGTAAAAATAGATTTTACCCGATAAAAGTAGTAAAAATACAGTCGAAGTTATCGCAAAGTGCTACTAGATCGATAATTGAGACGGCAAACATTCATTGACTACGAAACTTCCAGTCTGGATCATTATAATTCTATCAACTTGACATTGAGAGAGGTCTGCAAACTATTGAACAGGCTTTCTCGCCACTCTCTCGTAGAAATTTCACTCTCGATAAACTATTGTTCTCCGTTAGCGTCCAACGTCTCGCGCCAAAACAATAGAGATACGACAATCATAAATAGCGTACGACCTGCGAGATTTAAATAAAACAGACAGTTTTTGTCCCTCGCCGGTTTTATAATCTGACAGTCAGATTAATAATTTGCTGCATATCTCTGTGTGTATTTCTGATAACGAATGGTAGACAAGCATCGAAGAAAAAGTAATAGCGTTGCATATTTGCGCAAACCAGCGTATTAAATATACTTTGGACTACCGGACGCATTACGATGATAGCATTAGCAACAGGTTCTTTCGTCATCGGAACACATGTGTGTCGCGCAGCATTCGAAACGCGGCGCCTCCCGACAAACAGTTCAATTTCGATATTGGAAACAACCGCTGGAAACCTGGAAATTTGCTTCTTCTTCTTCTACCGCGAAAAAACTGTTCCCGTTCGAATATGGTAAGAGATTGTGCCCGCCTAAGGTTTGTATTCAAATATCGACGAACAGATAATGATTCAACAGGCACGTGCAATAGAAATTTCACGACAGCTTTTTGTCTTGTACTAACACCGTACTCTCAATGGAAGAGACACGCGGTCGTAAAATCGATCGGGAGCTAAAGCTCTCGTGTTTCAGACGTTTCAACGAACAAATTACCAGCTAAAAATTTCATTATTTTTTTGTTTTTCTACGCGCAGGACAGAAAGAAAAAATTTTAATCTTCCGACTATTTAAAACACCAAGATGGTTGGTCACCAAGATTGTCATTTCGAATCAAAGTATGTGTACATTTTACGACCACATAGCGTCGTTTCCAGCGACTACAGTTAAATTATCGATTCGAACAGATTGTGGAAAATTCGTGTCAGGTATAGTCGTCGAATACATTCGAGTACAGCTGTTTCTGTTTTCTCTAAACGATATCAGTCTCTAGGTCCAGTGGAAAAGGCCACACGCGATGCCCTAACCAGTTATAACATTTAAATATACCACTCTCTTACGGTTTGCTCGGGTAAAATGATCTATGGGGACAGTGACACTCGATACAGAGAAATCAAACGATACTTTCCGCCCAGCTGTACGGGCGAATAAACACGCTTGATCGTGTTCGAACGGACTTGGACGAGTCCGCTGAAAGCGAATCTTTGCTTCCGGTCTACCGAATCTATGGCGACACCATGATCAGTTTAGCGAGATACATACCTCGAAGATTGACCGTTCTCCGTGCAAGAGAAACACAACAACATTTTGATCGGTATAAAACGCTCATTAGAAAAAGTTTTTACTGGACGTAATACAGCTACTCTCTAAACGCTACGTAAACATGATGCTTTTCCCACTCGGTGCACTCACCGCGTCGTATTATATAGAATAGAATAAATTAGTCAACTCACACAACGAAGGTATGACGTTCGCTCTGCTAATCAAAGTCATACTTTATGTATATATACTATATATATATATAAAGTCTGCAATACAATGTCGAGTTCGCGACGAGTCCCGATGAACGTAAGCCGTTTAAATGCGTTACACTGACACGGTATCCACGATATATCGATGTATCTTGGGACGTTTGCGGTCAGAACTACGATAGACGAAAGAATCTGGTTGCTCGAGGTGACTTCACATCGATAATATCATATAATACAATATATTAAAACAGAAAAGTTCGATCTCGAACGTGTTCGAATTCTATCGTTATTTCATTAATATTTTCTTGAAATGTTGTGAACTCTGATATTCTATTTCTTCAACATGTACAGAATTATCCAGTTAGATGAATTGCTATTTGAAAAAATCCGCGGCTTCGGGCAACCAAGATCTCCCATCTAGATGCTCACACTAGTCAGGTTTGCCAGGTGCGCGCTCTGCTTCCTAAACGTGATCGAACGAGAACGCTTCTATTGAGCAATGTTTTACGGGGCGTCCGAAGAGCGCGACATTTTATTGCTGTTCTCTTACTGTCACGGCTGTCACGGCAAGATGCGCGTAAAAAATGAAAATAATACCGCGCAGACACTGTGTAACAATTCACTACACACGCGTGATCTCTCTTTCTCTCGTTTCGCACGCTATCTCCCTGTCATTCATCCATTCTCTCAGTCTCTAGCGCTCGCTCCCTCGCTCGCATCAATCAATTGTTTTTTTTTTCTTATTCGTTTAAACGTTAATATCTAAAGTGTCATAATGGCTCATCGTGTGATTTTCTTCGTCTTGAAATCGTGACAATAGTTGAATGTACGTCTAGGGACTTACGTCTAACGATACGTTCCGCGGGGGACGACCATGACGACAACAACGATGTCCTCGGAATCGAAACTGGGATCGAGATATCCACGTCAGAAAATGAAAGATTCGCACGACTGCGCGTTTCATATCCCGAGAAGACTTATTCTCTCTATTTTGCTCATTTCCTTTTTCTCTCGCTTTACATTTACCACGCGGCTTACCGTCTAGACACTATCCTAAAACCTGTCGTTCTTTGCGTGTTTGGTAGAAAATTTACAATCTCTTCGCTTTGTACGGGAAACATCGATGACCGAGATTATTCGTCTCATTCGACCGGCAGCTGTTCCGTTCCGGTCCTCGGAGACTTTTCCTCCGAAACACAGACGAGAAACGACAGTTCGACTTTGTGTTTGCGTTCTTTTGCAGGCTTCGATCACAGTAGAAAATAATAATACGTATATTACAGAAACGTATCGTCGTGCGGTGCTTTCGAATAGTGTATTTGCAAATGCACCGTTCACAGAACAAAACTACACCGAAAAAACAGTTCCCCTACTGTTGTTTTTCCCTACTCTTCGTCCCTTTATCTTTTCGTTTGCTTGTTCATCTACGTAGAAAACGTATCAATCTCTCGTATAAAATATTGTTCTACGCGACGGTGCGCCGTTCGAAAACTAAACGATAACACTCTACACATTACCGTAGAACGTGATTGCGTTCTATCGCCGATTTGTGCGTCCGATGGACCTTTCCGAAACTTTCGAATCGAAACTTTTCGATCCTCGAGGATCTTTCGCGGACTTTAATCGCGTTACGATAAAAAGAGGAAAGAAAACACGGTTTTTGTATTTTTTTTCTTTTTTCGGATCCTAGGAAAAGTCGGTTCGCGACCGATTAGAGATCAACGAGAACGCTCCTTCTTTTTGCTCGCGCTGCGATCGTACATCGACGGACTAATTATTACATCGGTTACATCTTCTACCATTTAAGGACTCTACTCTTAGATCTCGACGCGTCTCCGGTCTCGTCTACCCTCTAAAACACGCGTCTCCTCTCCCCTCGTACGTTGATCGGTACTCGCTATACTTTCTCAGCCCCTCGAAAATTGTGAAAATGCTTACTTTTTTAATTATCTCGAACGACGAACGATTTTCGTTTAAATTTCGTTTAAACCTTAAATACATACTGGATACGGGTAGAGATTCTATTAATCTTATTATCAGTCGTCTGATTTCGGTATCAGTCGGCAGTTATTTACGATTGGTCACAAATTTTCATTTTTTCCCCTTTTCTTTCCTTTTTTTGTTTCGGTTCGATATTCACAGTTCCATGGCACACCAAGATCTCAATCTCGTCTTGAGATGCTCACGCAACTTCAAAAACATCCGGAATAGAAAGAAAAAGAGAACACTTGGTATACCTCGCGAACACCATGGAGGAGATATTTTGGCAGCGTTTTGTAACAACGATTGCTTCGAGAAATCTGGTAACGATTAGAAAAATTCCTGGTCGCCAATCTGCGTATTCGCAGTGTTCCATTTCTTCTTCTCCGATCTTTCGCACGATTCTACGCACTCTGTCGTTCCGTTTCGTTTTTTCTCTCCTTTTGTTTCTGTTACGTTTGTTTTTTTTTCTGTTTTCCATTTTCTGTTTTTTCGTTTTGTTTTTTGGAATTCTCGGAGAGCGTATCTCCTCGGTCGACTCGGTCGAAGGCTCTTTAGCAGTAAATACCATAAAACTCCATGGCACAGTTGACGTGCGCTGGGTGGAAATGACCGTGCGGCATCATGTGACTCGGCATGTGAGCTGTGTATCAGTCCATTGGCGGCTCGAGATACGGTATTTCGCTAGTGACGTTAAATGACTCGAAATAGTGATTCAGGAACTCGAACGTGGGTCGCTTCTCGGGACTGGCGTCCCAGCATTGCAACATCAATCGATAAATGCTGTCCGGCAGCGGGTGATTCAGTGGTTTTGGCATTCGGTAGCCCTTGTTTATCTGCTCTATTACCTCGCGACCCTGCATACCTGCGAAACAAACCAAAATCAACCGTTAACCGTTAACTTGAAACAATGAACACTTCGAATCCATATTAATTAAGATTTTACCCACCAGGATAAGGAACTTGGCCATAAGTGAAGAGCTCCATCAGCAGTATGCCGTAGGACCAGACGTCGCTCTTGATGCTGAATCTGCCATAGACGATGGCCTCCGGAGCCGTCCACCTGACAGGGAATCTGCTACCTTGCTTGGGACAGTACTCGTCGTCCTCGATCGCCCTGGCAAGGCCAAAGTCGCATATCTTTGCCTTGTTCTTCTCTCCTATCAGCACGTTCCTCGCCGCCAGGTCTCTGTGTATCAGCTGCTTGCTCTCTAGGTGTTCCATTCCAGATGCCACCTGTGCCGCGATGTAGATCAGGTCCTCGAACTGCATGTACTTTCCGTCTCCCGTTCTCAGGAAGTCCAGCAGGCTACCGTTACACATGTACTCCTGCACGATGTAGATCGGCTCCTCCTTCGAGCAGATCGCGTACAACGCCACCAGGTGTCTATGCCGGAACTGTTTCATGATCGCCGCCTCCTGGAGGAATGCTTCCGTGGACATGGTCCCGGGTCGCAACGTTTTCACAGCCACTTCGATCTTGTTCCTCCACTTGCCGTAATACACCTCGCCGAAGTTGCCGTGGCCCAGTTTGCGGATAAGCTGGATCTCGTTCCTGTTGATCTCCCACTTGTCGCGCAGCTCCGGACCGAGGTCCCACATGTCCGGCTGGGGCTTCGGACAGGGTTTCGAGAGCACGTGGCAGAGACCCAACGCGTTCTCTGAAAGATCATCATTTTATTTAGCACAATCTTACCCGCGCGGACTGCTGCGATCCTCTTATCAGGATTTGCTTTTTTGTAGTAATCCAATTGGTATTAACTGGAATTAGGTATTAACCTTACCGATGCAAGAGGTATCTACTCTAACAATAAGCTGAATAATGTACGATGCGGATCTTCCGACCGTACGATAGACTGATTCGTGCGAGTTGATCATTTTTGTCGAGTATTTTATCCAAGATGGAAACAGTTCTTGTCCGCAAAAATAAAACTGACTGCCGTCAGTTTTAGGTAGCAGTTGTTTTTAACAACGCTGATCATTTCTACGAATGTAACGCTGTTCTACGAATAAAGCTGTTGACAGGATGATGGCAACCCATCGTTTTCATACTACATCGAAGCAAATTTTTCGAGGGCATGCGAGTGGATTGCTTACTGCTGTACGCCATAACGAGGGCCGGCAGAGTGGGGAATGTCTGGTTGGTGGCGATAAAGAAGCCTCCATTGTCCAACGGTTTAATTTTATAGTGTTTGACGTGGTGGCCCCTTCCTTCCTCCCAGTCCTTGACGGAAAGGCTGTATCCTCTAGGATTGTGCTCGCTGGGTCTGACCAGGAACGTTCCCCGCGGGTTCTCGTCGACCAGCAGCAGCTTGCCGGCCTCCTTTCGCGAGACATTTTCGAAAAACCAGCTGCGAACAGAGATTTTTGTTTGTTTTAGGTAAAGGGAGTCGCTATACATAGAATCAACTGGCACGGCAAACCAAATTGAAAACGAGGGCTCACTCTTCGCTCTCCACCGAACGCTCGACGGCCACAAAGTTCCAAGGAATCAGGCCCTCTTGTAAAGTTGTCAAGTGCAAAACTTTCCACCAGTCGGGCTCCGAGTCGTCCAATACTTCCATTCGGTCGCCCTTCACGAAGCTGACGTCGGTGCTCTCGCGCGCGGTGTAATTGTACAGGGCCACCACGATCTTGTTCGATCTCTGTGAATGCGCTGTTTCAAGAACGAACCAATTTACACACGGTTCCGAGGGCCGAGGGGGCGACGGTCTTAGACGACCGAATCCTAATTTCGCTGCGTTGCTACTGGTTACTACCGAGCCTGTTTTGCAGCCGCAGAATCTGACGCCGTGCAAATCCCTCGCGCGGCCGCGAAACTCGCTCTTTGATGAGGTATTTTGTGCAACACGATGTAACAAGACAATTTGCGAGAAATCAATTTTTCTTTCAATCACTGCAAAGTTACACGAGCTGTTCCTCGCTCAAGTTCAACTTGAAACTGACGAAACTGAAATCTGTCGTGCCTGGTCGAGGCCCAGGCACTTGCCAAGCTTGTGAAGCTACATCTAATTCAATTGTATACGTATAAGTTGAACCAAAGGGTAACGTTCTATACTACGAAATAAATGAAAATAACATAAAATACACACATGCAGGCATAACGACAGGCGAGCTTGTTTTACGGGGTTGATGCGGAATCTGTAGCTTACAAGGTGTCGGCCTCTGCCGGATGATGTCAGCCCTCGCTTGTACACCCCTCTGATTAGGGTCGGCAGTGTACCGGTCCAAGGAGCCTCCATTGCTGTGTTTCGAGCTTATCCCTGTGTCTGCCTTCTTGTAACCTGGACGAACATAATCAAATCGTTTCATTCGGTTCTTCTTGATTTTCAACCCTCCGATTCGATTTAAAATATTTATCAAAATCCTGAACAACCGATTCGTATGTTCTTCTTCGTCGTCGCCGGGAATTGAAAACTCGGGAGATTGGGCGAACCAATCGAGTTTGCTACCCCAAATAAGATAATCTTTTTTCCATTTCAGATTCGCGATAGCCGCGCAAAACGCCCAAAAAACACTCGGAAAGCTAAAAGAAACTTTGAACAAGTGATCGAGAAAACCTCCAGTTGGTTTGCGTCGAAAAAATTAGGTCAACTCAGCCTTTCTGCATAACGGGTCCATTCCTCAACCCTTTCCCACTGCAGGTAAGTCCACAATAGTCAACCGGTACTTTCCCAAAAATGTTCAAAGCAATACGGAGAACTTCCAAAAAGAAATCAAGAGACAGAGAAAAAAATTGGGTCAACTTTGCTACCCAGCATAACGCGAACATTCTTCTTCTTTAGCGTACGATTACGTTCCTCGAGGTTAGGCGGGGCAGAAAATTCAAACGTCAAGCTTTTTGTCCTCTTTGTAAAACGTGTTTCTTTAAAACGCGACGTGATAGATAGACAATTAAATATACGCCCTCTGGTCTTTGACCTCGGCTAAAGTAAAAGTACACCCGATACGATCCGATGGGTCCACTCTTTATACTTTATACATTGAACAATCCCCTCTCTAAACCCAAGATCCCAAAGAACATCGCCTATCTCATTTTCCACGGCACGATCCTCAAACTTTTCGAACACGTCTTGCAAAACACGATCAAATCTGGTCGTAATCGTTCGTAAAAGAGATCAAGATGCTCGCAGCCGAAAAACGGGGTTATCTCTGGCACCCTGAAGAAACCGTCTGCCAGGGAGCCGATCCGCAGGCCCGCGTCTAGCTGCAACCAGATTCTCGTCGGCCGGCCCGCGGCGGGGCGGTGCGGCCACTCGAAACTTTCCCAAAAGGATACTTAAAGCCCGACCGTAAGTTGGAAAAGGAAACTTTATCGCGGGGAACAGCCGCGAGATAGAAGTTCCAGAGAGACCGGGCTGGTGGGGATCGAAGTTTCGGGGGTACTTACCGAGGGGCTGTGACTCTTGCCGCTTGCTGCAACACTTGCCCATCTTGGATCTTACCCGAGCCACGACGCGACGGCGATGGTCTCCCTTGCGATCCTGATTCTACGCGGCTTCTAGACTGACGCGAGCGCCGAGGAAAGTCTCCATCTCGTGAACCCGAGGTCGAACGGCGGCGGCTTCCGCTGCGATTTTTAGGATCACTTTCTCCTCTCCATCGCGTGTTTATCGATTCCCCGCGCACCTGCAAGGTAAAACAGGAGTATCAGACGCCGCACGATTCCCAGGCGAAGCACGCCGTATCCAGTGCGGTTGCAGGATGCGTCGTCGTCGTCATAATTCACGGTTGCGGATAGACGATCGTTCAACCGTGTAGGAGAATAACCCGGCTCGTAACGCCATTATTATTGCGACCGATGGCGTCCCTTTTTATCGATAATCGACCACCGATCGCGACTCTTGCAAACTTTCGACTAGGAAACTCCTTGCAATCTCTCTTTGCTGGAGGAAACAGGGTTCGATGTCGAACGGAGGCGGTTTTGGCAATTCGAAGGCCGCGCAATCAACCAGAGTAACGGATGCTGCGCCAGTGACTTCTTAGTCGCTTAATCTTTTAAGCTGGACGCGTTCTCAGGCACGAAAAACGAGCGAACTTTCCCAAACGGACCTAATATCTCGAACTATTTCATGAAACTACGAGCCGCCCCCGCTGGATCGTCGATCACGCCATATTTGAAGAAGACTCGAGGCGTCCGCGTCGCCTTTGCTCTAATCTTTTTCTCTGTCGTGCATCCTCTTTACCGGGACGGGGGTCGCGTGTTCCGTTTCGGCGCGAGACAAATCAGGCATGTGGCCGATGTTTCCCAGTAGCATGCTAAATTAGAGCGAACGATTCGACGACTAACGACGACGATTCTTAGAACGCCTTCATTCAGACATTTTTCACGTTTTGTTCGGCAGAATTTATTCCGCGCCGCAACTGAGCCACTGACAAAATAAAATATTCATCTAAAACACTGATTTCACAAAAATCGGATAATAGAAAAGAAATTCTTAGGGCAATTTAAGGAATGGCCGTACAGTCTAAACGCGATAGAAATTCTACAATTGATAAAAAGTGCAGTTTGCCGGAGATAAAGGGGCGTCGGTACACGGTTTCATGAAAATGCAAATGGATCGCGTGTGCATAGATCGCGTGCGACAATGCGAGCCCGCGGGCAGCCACGATTTTCCGCGTTGCTCTCGATCCCCGTTGGCCTCTCGCAACACAAGAAACGCTGAGACGTTGTTCCCTATTCGCGTTCGTTCTTCGACTTGGACAGATGCAATCGTTCCCGGTAGCGTACACGAAACCGCGGAGCAGCCAGAATAAATAAACTCGGACGCGATGCCTCTAGAGCCTCGGAGGGTTCATTTGGTAGCGCACGGCGACGCTTCCTGTCGTCTATGACACACCATTACATCTTGCATAATTATGAGGCTCTACGCGACCTCGTGTCCGAGCCCGTATATCAATCCTCTTTTTTCTTTCTGCGGCTGAAAGTGACAAGGCAGGAAATGCGTTACGATTTTTAACCAACCGGAGCCATCCGGCGATCTCAACCGGCCGTTTCGTCAGACTGAATTTTCGGATGCTCCACGCTTCAACCTGCTCGCGAAGAACTCGAAGATGGCTACGAAAAATATGAAAAAGTCTAAATTACCAACAACAGATCGTGGTAACGTCTGTTGTACGATCGGTGAAAATCGGTCATCCTCGAAGGGTTAACTGTAATTCGGTAATAGAACGTTACGAATCTCCGACGTTACGAATAGCGACGCAAGAAAATGACCAGCGAAGCAATCCGACGTAGCAGGGAAACTATGTAAATGCAAGTTGATAAAAGCTCGTCGGGTAATTCCGAAGGAGAGGATCGATCGGAACGGTCCCGGCATCCATTCTGATCACCGAGGAACTTTCGCAATTACAGAAAGACGCGAGAGCAGCGGGGCACTCGCCGATAACAGCATCAACTTTTGAGAAACAGTGCGCCGCGCCGCGCCGCGCCGGCTCAGATCCAATTCGTCGGAGAGTCTAAATATTTACGAGGTGATTAAACGGTTCTGCGAGTTCGCGACATGGCTGAGCGATGTTCCAGAAACCGGGGTCGGCCTGTATGCATTTAACCCCTTTTGTTAATGTTGGCGTTTAAACGCGCCTCGAAATTTTGCTTTTGTTCTGCTCTCGGCGCCTATGGACGTCCACTTGACAACGCTCGAAATTAATTGAAGGCGCCCGGCATGTCTTATATCAAACATTTCTTCCGACCTAGAACGTTTCGGTTCTATACGATTCTGTCCATTTCATGCATAAGAAATACTGAAAGTTTTGATAATTCAGAAAAGTTAAAAGACGCCTCAGATTCGCTGCGCGAGCGTTACGGGTTAACAGTTTACGCTAAACCTACCGAGCACAAAACATACGAAAGTGAAATGCCTTGAAATCAGCCATTTTTCTATGAAAGCGTTTTATAATTTCACTGTGGTAGGTTTAGCGTTAACATCGCGGTCTCTGTACCCGAAGTTGAAGGATCCGTAGAATCGCGATTTTCGTGGTGCGCGTGACGCGCTTTCGTGTCGGAAGTGTTGGTAAACAAATTACGGACAAGACGGGGGTCGAGGGAAAGCCCGGTGTTGTCGCTCGAAAGGAATATCGGGGAACAATGAGGCAGCATTTCAATTTTCACGGCGAACAGAATGAACCCGGATCGAGGGACGGGTCTGTTCGCAGTCATAAAGTCCTCGGAAATTACTCCGCGAGCCGAGCTGCCTTCGAAGTTAAAAAGGATCGGACAAAGTCGTTCGCTCGAATTGTATAAATTTCGACACAATTACCGCCAAGCAGGAATTAATTAAGACGAAACGAGGATTATTTTATTTTACGGTTTCTGGCGGATTCGGAGGTGTTGGATGGCCTCGGGAATATCATTGTTCCCGCAAATGGGGTTCGAAAACCACGTCGATGAATTTCAAATGAAGTATTCGCGAACAGGGACACTTAATATCGGCCCGGCGCTTAATCTTCTCGCACGCTCTAGCGCGCAATTTCTCGCGCTGTAATTCAGGATGTGGTTCGCGCCGATATTTCTCGTTAATAAGGAAAGCCCGTTGCAATTACTTCTCGCCGCGAAAGACGGGCTTCCGTTTCTACGTTTCGCAGCTCTCGATGGAACATGTACATGTCCACATTCGCAACTTTTTCGAACACTGTTCAGCAAAAGTAAAGGCTTCAAGCTTTAAAACGAGTCCGGGCTTATGGTTGTTCTATTTGTTCAGACGAAATTATCACAAATTTTAATGTCGCAACTTCTCGAGATTCACTGTAGCACCCTAACCTAACCCTTAAACGTGCAATATTTTCTCTCGTACGCGAAAATAAGATATAACGGGATACGCGATAGCCGGCCAAACTGTCCCCCAACAGAATCACTGTCGAACAATGGTGCCAGCGAATTCCAGCACCCTTATATAAGTAACATAAATCCCACGAAGCTCGTTCAAACCTATCAAACATCTCCATTGCCATCGAAATTTCCAGCAACCCTCGGCAACAGCACTCACCCACATGCTCCACCCCTCGTCGCTGGACATTCATCGGACAAAGCAAGGGACACCGTAAAAGGGTCCCTTTCGGGAAAACTCGGTGAAAGAGAACGTTTCCCTAAATCAGGAGACGCCGGCATCCCGCATCCACGTCGCAGGGAAAAACTTTTTAATTAAACAGCCCGCGGGGTTGTCTCGAATATTCGAACGATATAACAACGTCGACAGAGCGAGACGTGGTCGATTTGGATGTGGCCCGGCCCGGCCCGGCCAACCCCACGGAATCGAGTAGCCATGGCAGTGGAAACTCGTAAAAAGTCGGAAACGCCAAGCAAAGATCGAGCAAAATTCAATCGGACATTTTTATGGGTTCGGGAAACGGCAATTTCGTGTCCATTATTGTTGGACTGCGGATTTTGATGTAAAGTGAAAATGATCTTGAAGAATACTTTACTTTAAGAACGAAGGGTGAAGAAGAATGACTGCGACTCGGTCCCATCGCTACCATTCGGTCAGGACGACCGCCGCCATCAGGATGATCGCACGTCTCTGTGTCGGCGTGGCGCACGCACGAAATCACACGCACAGCCTAGCTGCCGCGGTGCGGCGCGTAGACGGTCGATATCCCACGGTGGTCCGTATACTACACTCGGTGTCCGATGGTGCTTTGATGCGACGAACAATGGCGACGGTTTCGTGGCACGGTAGACAAAGACGAATTAAAATTTTCGTCCCGACGCACTTTCCCGCCACTTTAGCCGGCGCGGTCGGCAATGCCGCGTCCACAATGCAGCAGCAGGATTAACAGAGGAAGGGATCCCGAAGAAGAGGTGCGTGATCTCTTCGTGCCTCGGGGAAGGAGCATTTAACGGGACCATCGAGAGTTTTTCCCGTTGGAAGAGGCGGCGAACAATGCGCGCATTAAACGACCCGCTTATCGGTTCACCGATTGAAACCTTTTGCTCCCAGCGATCCTGGCTGGATGGCTGGGTTATGGTGTCATCGGGAGCGGCCGTGGCTTTCGATGTTAATGCGTCTGCTTTTTGTGCGACGATCGACGATGAGTTACGAGAAACCTGGGTGGTTAGCCTCCTAGATCGATCGACCGCCCTCCGGATAGATAGACACGAGGCTCGGTCAAATATAAACACTGGACTTTTTCTCCAACTTCGGATTCGAGAGGAATTTTCTAGAAATACAAATCAATTGTCTCCCTACTTCTTGCAACAATCTCGTGCCACCGGATTGATAATTGTTTAACTCCACAGAACGTGGAACGTCCAGTCCTAAACCAATTGCACACCAAGTCTTCCACATCTTCGTCGCTACTGAAACGCGCTACCCCTCAAATATGTCTGCTCGAGCGATTCGAACAAACGATAATTGCGAGCTGCTTTCACGCGGCAGGCAGGGTCTTCGAGAGTAGTCTAATGCGGTGTTTCAATTTTTTCTTCTGCTCGAGGCTCGAACGGCTGCTCGATCAGATTCGGTCTCTAGCGCGACAGAGAGGAATACTGTCGTGGAAGGGGAAGGTAGAGTGGGGAGATAAGTCTTGATCCGGCGAGTCTGCGTCGAAGCATAAACATTGGGACTACCGAAGCATTAATGTTGGGTGGGGCGGGGGAGGGAAGGGGGGGGGGGGGGGGGGGGGGGTCGAGCGAGAGATTCCCCTTGTCCTTGCGCCGCGCCGTCTCAGGAGACGGTGAAAACATTGAAAACATATGTTGGGGAAATAACGTCTACGTAAACATCTCGAGGAAGTCGCATGTCGGTCAAGTAGAACGGGCCTCTTGGTTTCACATGGACAAGGATAACTGTGTAATTCTACACCGTAGAATTCTGTTAATATTTGCCTGAACGTTCTTCGACAAGAATGCACACCTTTCTATCTGCGACTCCGACTCGACGCGCAACGGGGAAACGCTCTACATTATGCAACTATTAATTATCGTTCAGCTCCTGCCGTGTCGCTCGTGATTCATCGCGGACAATGACAGAATGGGGACTTTCGGATAGAACGCGTTAATCGATACAGCGATAAAACAACCGGGGCTTAGCACGCGCACGCTGCGTGGCGGGCGAGTGTGTACCGCGAAAAAACAAAGGGAAAGTAATCGGTAATGGTGAAAAATTGGCGAGCGAAGGACACCCGAAACACGGTAGCGTTCGGTTAGCTAAGACTGTAACGCTTGAATTTGCACAAGCCATCCCGCGCGACTCGTCCCCTACCTTACTCTACCCTAGCTTACTCGAACCAGCGGAGACTTATTCCGCTCGACAAGGAAAAATAATAAAACAGAGGAGACAGACGTATATACGGAGTCTGCAAAAGTAGACCGATTTGGGTCACGTTTCGAGTCATTTCAATCGGAAGAAACTCGGCAATCCACCGATATCGCGTACGAAAAGGTCAGACGAACATTAGCGAATTTGCGTCGATGGTCGACTTACTTCGTCGAGCACGAGTCAATTTCTCGAAGAGAAACGCAATCCTGTACCGCAAGAATGTAACTTGGAAACTTTGAAAATTCGAGCCGGATCCGGATCCGGTGCCGACGCGGAGCGAACGGTCAATCGAGGTTAAAAGTTACACAGTTGAAAACCCATCGGGTATCGCGTCCGTGCCGGCTATTTTTATTTGTCACACATCAGCCGGACCGTAACTAGGTTTCCGTTAGCGACCGACATTCTAATGGACACGCGACTACATTATTTGCCCGGGCACGATTCATCATCGTGTAATCGTGTTTCGTGCGCGGACCCGGCCACGGGGAATTCGTTTGTGTACCGTATCGTATCGGCGCCGAGGGGAAATTCATCGTGCACACACGAGCTCCGTGTAGGTACACTCCTGCGACGCAATAATGTATAATAACGATTGACGCTTCTCTTGCCCCTCGGAGTCCCCAGGAGCCCCACGAAGCAGCTGCAGGAGGGCAAGAGCGAGCCAGGAGGGTGGAAAGAGGATGGTAGGAGGTTGCACAGTCCCCGAAATCACGGAGTTCGCTATACATGTATCTATATCCGGCGAAGATTATGGCCGAGGGCTCGAATAAGCCCCCCTCCCCCGCAACGCGACGGTAAAACCTCCTGGATTATCCCCGCAGATATTTTGTCCACTGTTCGGGTGCCCGTTGATAAATGGTCGGCCGCTTAAGCTTAAACTATCGAGAGTTCGAATTGCTTTGTTTCATTGTTTGCCGGGGCAAATGTGAGCTCGCAAGAGCTCGCTGCTGCGTTATTATTTTGGCTAATTCAGCGGGGAACGTGGAGCATGATTTGTGCGAGGTTGCTGCTGCGGAATCTGTGATTTCACGAAGTTCCTTTCCTCGAGTGCTTAAAGCCCTTGCACTGTAATACGGAATCAGTCTCGTGGCGGAGATTCAAAAAACAATATCTACTAATTTCTACTAAAATCTTGTACGTTGTTGATATACATCTTGTTGAGAAACTCGCTTTCTGTTTAATGAACGAAATGTATTAATTTTTAATAAAAATATATTTCATACAAATAAATCTAATACAAACAAAAACTCGAACTCCAGTGGTTGTCGATAAGAAACGGTAATTTCCGATTCGCGATAAAGTTCATTATCTAGGCGTCAGGGGCTATTCGGCCATATTTTATCGCGCCACTTGGAGATTTATATGTATACATATATTATAATTTGATGAATAAGTATCCATATAAAATGACTGCAGGAATGTCTCTTGAATAAATCACGAGTACAACATCGAACGAACACAATCGCTTTCTCGCATTCGAAAAAGCAGAAGTAGCCGTAGACGCAGAAAATCAATACAGCGAATAACCAAACCAAACCAACCATGCCATCGCATAAAATTCAATTCATTTTCGAAGCTTCTGAGCAAATGACGAAATTCAATCTAGCCATTTAATACACCGAACGAACATGTTACCCTTCGGTTTTCGAATCGAAACGATCGAGTGTATTATTCAGCCCCACCGAATCAGAAAAACGAAGCACGCATAAGCGTCTCCCGCACACTCGATGAGTCATCCAACGACCGGCAAAGGGAAGCACGCGGATTTCCATGCGCTATCGATCGCGTCTAGAGAACGCGAACGGGCAGATATTATACGCGAAGGCGAAGACATACGATCCGGTGTACGGTAGCCGTTTTGTTAACCGAGACGAGAGTGCGTTTCCGTCGGCGAAAAGCGGAAGGGACGGAGGAGCCATCGTCGAAGGCGTTGCAAATTACGTTTCGGTCCCTTCCATCGAATGCTTCACCCAGTCAAGGGGGAGAAGACTGTCTCCCGATTTCTCTCGCTATATTTCGCAACCCCTAATTTTCGACCGGGCTGGGGAATCTCCGGACTCGACGGCAGCGGAAGCGACCCCAGCGCCGTTCGCGATGGGGCTTTTTTTACGGTCCGCCAGAGCAGAATTAAAAATATTGAATTTGCTTCGCTGGGAGATCAATTCGCTTGATTAAACGCGCTGCCAGTTCGGAAGAAGTTACTAATGCTATTATGATGCGACGCCATGGGATGCTACTTTATCTCGTCGTTACTTTTCTATTATTTATTTTTTTCTGGCGGTAAAAAATTTCTCTTTGGAACACTGTTTGTGCTTAGATACGTCTCCATCGTATCTATCATTCGTTAAACGCTCCTTAAGAAATATTTAATCTAGCGTCTAATGCTAGTTGTATGTAATAACTCGTATTGTCGGTATTGAACGTGCTCGTGCATTTCCATCGGACACGGGCGAAGAGCAGCATACACCGGGAGCGCGCGAGTCCCCTAAATCTATATGTAATGAACGTAATACGCCGATCGGACCGGTCCCAAAGATTCGTTTAACGATTTACGAGCGGATGATCGACCGTGTTTCTCCGAAGCAGAACAAAACGGGGGCGGTCATGGGATCCGCTCGGGCGAGCGAGGCGGTCGTGAACGGAACGAGGCGTGAAATAATTTCAGTTCGTTCCTGCGCGCCGCGAAACGAGAAACGAGAAACGAGAAACGAGAAACGAGAAACGAGAAACGAGAAACGATAAATCTAACGATCCCGCGTGGAGAACCAACCCATGGACAATCGCGGCGGGATCGATGACGGTGCCACGTGGGGGAGGATCGAGCCGCGTCTGTCTTTCCCTCGAGATCTTTGACCCGGTTCGGAGTATCGGATGACGTTATTCTACGACAACTTAGAGACGTGTTGCGGCTCGGTTTCAATTCAAGGGAGTCTCGAAAATTTTCAACGGTTTGTCGACCGATATTAGGCTTCGGGTGAACGGACTATGCCTTCTTCCTCGGCCCTTGACAACGGCCAGGTAGACCGGGTCTGTTTACAATGAGATTACCATGTAACAGATCATTAGCGGGTGGCCCGGAAACGTCACCCGGTGCCCGGTGCTCGGCGCCCGGCGCGGCGGATGAATAATGCCATTAGGCGGCGCTCGAGGACGGTTGTTCGTCAGCCATGCGATCCAGAGTAAAAATACACGGCTCGAATCACGGACTTCCTGACGCGGATAGTAATTCATTATTCGTGGTGACTAAGGGCCGCTGCTTTCGCGGAACCTCCGCCATCGTGCCGCTGCCCTTTGGCCACCGGAATTTATAATTCCTCAAGCAAATATTGTTTCTTGTAATGCTCTATCCTTATGCAGAGGCCAGCATCGCGACGGCAACATTACCATCGTCAGGCTAATTAGAGTAGAGTCTTTTTCAGGTGAATGAATATTCCCGCTAAATGAATATTGGCAGAGGAGGGCCGCGGGATAATAAGGTCCTCCCCGGAATCATCGTAGCCGTAGTTCGTCCAACTGTGTTTTCTTCCATCGACGAGCCCCGAGTCGCGTTCGCGAAGCTCTCGTAAGCTCGCGCCGAGTAAATTACACGACGTCGCGTCGCGGCAATTTCTCGGTCAGCGTTTCGGCTATGACGCATTTGCATTTCCATCGAAGTTGTACCAGACCAGCGTCGGTTTGCAGCTTCGCATCGTCCCGTCACGTGTTCCGTGTTCCGTGTCCCGTGGGTTCTATCTTTGCGTCTGTCCCCGGGACTAGAAACGATCCCGCTCGTTGCCACGCTCGTTTCGTCTAATTCCGTAAATGTCCTCCAGATATTTTAGACTAAGACAACCACAGGAGGCCCGTTTCTATTCCTGGAGACGTTTTATTGCGGCGCGGAGCTCGATGATAAGGCTATTGCGCAAAATCATAAAAATCATCGAAAGCCTCGGGATTAAGAAAAGCCGAACGAATTATAAGAAGACGGATTTGAACGTAAAGAGTTCAGAATCTGCGACCCAGCTTATTCGAGCTTAAGTAGCGTAAGAGTGTTCTGTGTTCGGTGTTCGGGACGGACTGTTCCGTGTGGTCAGCCAAAACTTGCGTCGTTGAGTTTTAACGGCGGACCGAAACGCTGTTTCGGATCCTTGACCGTACTTTTACAACGCGACGAGCTTTAACGCTCTCAAACTTTCCCCTCTTATAGTTCCCTGATCTCCGTAATTGGGAGCCGGATTATAATCTCGAACGTAACGCGGCCGAGATATAAAAATTCTCGGGTTTAAAGTTTGTTGTTCGTTCGGCGCGGCGTGGCGCAGCGGGACGCTCTCGGGCCCGGCCACTGTTTCAATGGCCCCGCGGCGTAATTAAATCCACACGGAAAGACGAATAGCATTTTCACGGCGCTCGCTCGCGAATTTTTGCCGATAATCTGGGACGGAACACGCGCGCGCGCACGGGAAAATGCGTCGCGTTCCACGGTTTCTCTTCGGAAACCTTTCTCCGGAAACCATTTTTAACGAGATCGAGAACCACCGTGGTGCTAGCCTACTTTTTTCTTCACCCCCGTCGCGCGCCGCTCTTTCGTCTCGGAGAATTTAATTAATTTTGCGCGGCGAGGGCGAGCGGAATTGTGGCTGGAGAGACCAATTGAAACGAATATTAAACGCTTGAAAATTTTTGTCTACTCTCCTGTACGAGCGCGCTTTCGTCGATCTCCTTTGCCGCCACTTAACCCAGACCTCTCTATAAGCGCGTCAACACCCCCACTGCAGTCCAAAGTCAGCTGACTGGCTTTCTGCTGGTCCCCGTGTGACAACTTTTGCTCTGTTCTCTTTCTCTCTCGGTTTTATGAAAATAATATATCGATCTTCCTCATTCCTTTTATCCATCTCAGTTTTACACTGTACCTGCAAATGTTTTTGATCGATACATAAAGTCCACAGCCCAATAAAAGTGTTTGTTACAATCTTTTATGGCTTAACAATCGCGTGTACAGGTGATGTTACAACAACCACAGCTGCCGATCATTACACAGGTCTTCAGCGTCGGAGTTTTTATCGAAACTTCCGTGTATAAACTAACGTCCGCATAATTAAATTTTGTAATAGCAGCGACGCGATGGATGTAGAAGCAACAGCTTCGCAAAGTTTCGGACGAAATTTGTAGGCGGCTCCTGCTCAAGCAAGTTCGGTCTTAACACCGTAAAAGCGGCTCCATTATTTCCTCGAAGCTGATGATTAAGCCCGTTGGCGAATTTAATGCCGCGGATATCGACACGCGGACTATAAATAGAGGGAAGCGTGGACCCCCTTATCGATTATGAAACAGTAGGGCTTCCCTCGAGCCGGGAACACCTCTGGCTGTTCGCGAGAGTTATGCTCCTGAGGAAAAGCCAATAGAAACTCGAGACTCTTGCCGCTATTCGATACGATATTGTAGGGAATCGATAAAAGCGTGTTCGAGACATAACGCAATCTTTGTTGTTTCCGATGGGGAGGCGTTCGTGGGATACCTCGTCTCGTAAATAAGAAATTGCTCTATAAACTATGCAGCAACGTGCCTGCGAATCTTTCACAGTTTCCATGGGACTGTCGATCGGAGGTGCAAGATCAAGGTCCTCCGTAATGTAATATTATCGATCAAACGAGGAATCAGCGCTGCAAAAATCAATGTCGAGGAATGCTCGACACAGGAAATACCGCAAAGGGTTCAGAAATGGTGTTTGCGCTCGAAGCGAGCGACATTTCGGCCTGAAAGTTTTCACCGCGCATCGAGACGTAGAAGCTGTGTTTACCAATTTGTGTTCTGGAAGCGAGCGTCGACCTCGTTCAGGCTTCGATCGCGGTGGTACCTGCTCCGTGGACGTCACCGCTCGCTCCGACAAGAGAAAAGAGAGGAGCCGTGACTAAGTCACAGAACATCCGTGAGTCACGAGAGCACGCCGAGTCACACCGGGTACCCGCCGCCCGCTTCCCGGGGAGAGGCCGAAGAGAGAATGGACGTCGTTAGGCGCGGCTGGAGAGGCCCGACTCGGAGCTTTAAAAAGCGCCACTTAACTTAACCCTCGCTGGGTCGCTGTTGCGCCGCGCGAAAAACGCCTTGGCCCGAAGCGTTGCATCGCGTCGTGTCGGCCGGCCACAGACGCGCGGAAATCCAAAAATGTTGGGATTCCTCGGAATAATCCCGAGAATTATCGGGCATCCCAACATATTCGAGAGTTCCGAAAGCTTCCGAAAACCCGATTCGACCCGTCTCTAGTCATCGCAATCGAGTACCTTTCCCATCCGTCTCGACCATCGAATGCCCGATTTTCGACTTCATTTTCTTCTCGAACCTCTACAGCTGGCGGATCGATCGCGCCGACCGGAAATCGAGTCCCTAATCATGTCCAGCACGAAGCTTCCACCGCTGCACCGGTCTCGTTCCAATGGAGCCTGACCATCGTCCAAGGATACCGATCTCTCTGTCGCATCGGTCCGTTGATTTTCGGCCCATCGATCGGCCGTTCTTCAATCTCGTTTCAAACGATCATAATTTATATTAAACAACCAGATTTTTTCGATAGGCTAGATCCTAGATCAGATTGTCCTCTCCAGAAGAAAATGGGTCGTCCATGACGCGAATCGAATTCGTCTCGCGACCGGAAACAGCGCCGCTCTACACCGGAAGTCTACGAACTAGCGAATGTTCTACCTTCTCAGGCGTTTCCGTCGTTTCCCGACGAGATTCGGATCGCGATTTCGACGTTACGCGAGGCAATCGTCGGATCCGGTGTCCTTAAGTGCGGAACGGCGTACTCTGCTCTGAACAGCGCTTTTCTTTCCAAGTTTCCCGTATACCGTGATTTTTCGAGCGCGAGACCTGCCGAAGGAACGACGCGCTACGCGACGCGACGTGCTCACAGGAAATGTTCCAAGTTTAGTTGACAGAGGACGCAGAGTTTCTTCGAAATTCTGTGGATAGTGGGTGGGTAAGAGAAACTATTCGGTATCTTCGGATATTTTTGCTCGTAGAGATACGGTATGGATGAACAGTGATCGACCGTGCCAGTTTGTCAGGCACACGTTGCAAACGAAGGTAACCGTGATTAATTAAAAATTAATTATTCTATATAATACCGTAATATTCTATATAAAACTATATAATAAATAATTAATTAAAAACTATTTATAATCAACGAATCGAGCGCTACGCGCCGCGTGGCAACCGCGCTCCCGGGCGCACAGTCCATTAATCCCCGAAAGAGAGGAAAAGCTCAAAGCGGAACCGCGGAAAGCTCTTGACCCCGTTCCGCGGCTAAATGGCCCCAACGGTTTTTCTCCGTTTGCGGGACGAATAAAAGGAACCGCGCCGGCATGGCACAACGACCACCCCGTTCCGCCAGGTTCGATCGTTTTCCAACACCGGCACACCGGCCAGGATCTATCCGGCGAAGGAGCTGACCGGAAGGTCGCGACCGATCCTCTCGAGGACTTTAATCGGCTGGCTCGCGGCCATCGTTTCAATTTTCCACTACTCGAGCAGGCCTAACGTGTCGTTGAACGATCGCGAGTTCGTTAGACCAGCTTGACTCTCCGGTGAGATTCTCTCTCTGCGAGATTTGCTCCGAAATTAGATTTACATATCGGCCAATATAATATTAGGCTTCGATGAGAATTCGATCGGTCTGACCCTGAACAACACCCTGGGTGTTTTCGTTGCTCTCGATCAAATTTTTGGAAAATACAGTGACAAAATCAGAATATGAGAGTTATGAAAACAGTACATAAAAATTATTTAAATGAAAAAAAAACAAATTTTTTTAAAAAAATATCACGTTTTTAAGACGGACTAAAAAGTATAAAATAATTTTTCCTAGCCCCATTCAGATTCCTAACCCCATACAGATAGTCCTGAAAATTTGTGATTGTGATTTTTTGATAGCTATGGAAATACTTGTAAGATTTAAAACGAAAAACGTGAGGCGCAAGACTTAGGTGAACTATTCATGCATCAATTATCTATTGCATGCGCCCGACGTTTTTCGTTTTAAATCTCACGAGTATTTTCATAGCTATTAAAAATTCACAATCACAAATTTTCAGGACTATCTGTATGGGTCTAGCAAAAATTATTTTATACTTTTTTTTTACTTAATCCGTCTTAATTAATACTAATCTTATTTTTTTTATTTAAATTATTTTCTGCTTTTTAGTCTTGTGTGTGTGTGAAATTATTCAATCGATTTTAAACATTTTGATGAGATTATAATAACAGAGACATATAGTAAATTTCAGACGGTATTGCGACCGCGTCATATCGAAAACAAACGATCAAACGCCAGAATGTAAACACGCGGTCCCTTGCGATACAAATACCGCGTAGAAATGCTTATTAGCACGACGTCATCCAAGTATTTTTTGACAGAAACAATCTCGCTCCAAGTAAAATCATCGGCAATATTTAATACTTGCATCGCTCTTCATCAATACTTTATACACTCACTCCGCTTACTGTAAATTACCGGTTTAAAACCATCAATAAAGTCGATGTAATTCACACGCGTAAATATCGAAGACAAACGCGAGCGGTTGCGAAAACGAACAGCGGACGTTGAAATCGTTTACCTCCACATACGAAAACACACTAAGCTCCTTCGTTGTGAAGTGGATCAGTGAAGTGGGGATGAGTCGAAGTCTATGGCGCGGATTGGATATCGCTGAATCAATGATGTACTACCACTACCGAGCGTATTTAGCGAGGCCCAGGTTCGAATCCCGGTCAAACCTAATTATTTATCTCCTAAAAGCAGTTTAAAAAAAAATTTTTTTTTAATATTGCATTGTCATCCAGTTCTGAGCTATGTTTAAAATTTCAAGTCTCTAGCTCATCGGGAAGTTAGTTCCAAATCAATTGCAAAATTCCACCGGGTCACTAATAAACAAACAAACAGACAGACAGACAAGAAAGCGAGCTAATAAACGCGTGGTAGTAAAACAATTTTATGTTGAATTATATCATTTTCATCGTTTGTAACTATTTTTGTTCATACATATGAGAAAAACGTGGTAAAAAGGTTCGTTCATTTTGGATGGATCATGATTTTGGACTTTTTCCCGCTAGGTTATGGTTAGTAGACAGCAGACAGAGACCGCAGCGCGGCGCCAATATTCCTTGCCAGTGCATAAAGCCCCATGGAAAACACTCATTCACCGTTATTGACCCGTCGCTAGCTCTGCTATCGACTTCAGCGAAGGATCGTCACTCTATTCTAGTTGGCGCCATTCTAGTCGCGGCCCGTACACTCCGCCCCCCCCCCCCAACCCCTTAGGACAGACAGGAAATCGACCGGTCCGCGATTACTTTTAATTTACCGTCTGTTCCAGCATCGAGTTTCGCCGATTGTCGATCTCTCTTTTCCTCCGGTTTCTCTCCGGTTTCTCTCGGTTCAGGGAAACCGACGGAAAAGGCAGAGAGTTTCGTTGGATTCGGGAGTTAAGGGCGTCCGGCCCCCGGATGCCGCCTCCAACTGTTTCAGGAGTTATATCCTGCAAGAATTATCACCGATGGGAATCCCAGCCTCCCATAGGATATTAGCAGCCAAGGTCCGTGCCGGTGTGTACACTCGGCGAGGTGTCAAAGGTCGCTCGAATCTCTCCAGAGGCATTGGACTTTGCTGAGGGTCGGCCCTCTGAGACTTGTTCGACTGCTCCTCGAGAGATGCTTGATACTTCTGACGCCATTTGCTTCGCTTTCGCCCGTTTTCTCACCGGACAAATGCTCCTCCGACAGCACCTCTCTTCTGCGGAGAAGCGATAAACTTGACAGGATCGGAGAAAAAATGGTACATTTTCATGTTTGTGAGTTATGGCGAATGCGAGTACCGCTGTTTTCAAATTACTGGAGTGCCAGTCGAAGCGTTCATTTAGAAATAAAAGATCAATGGGATTATAAGCTGAAATCGTGCTCCAAAGGATCTGAATATATCAACCTTTGCAAAATGGCTTCTGTGTGATAGAAAACCTGCATTGCGTTAAATAAATTATTTCGATTTCACGAAACCTTTGAAATTGCAGGGTTGCCGAACAAGGCGTTGACGCGTAAAAGGTACGAAGCTGAAATCCTCTTCGAAAGGATCTAAATATTTCAATCTTGGTCAAACGTTCCCTTTTCCCATTTCTCGTGGAACATATTCTCCATTTTTCTGTCTCTCGAATAACCTACCTCCACCCGTATGTTCCCAGTACAGAACCAAAAAATCGACGCGATTATAAACGGCGTAGCACGCGTTTCCCTTGTAACGCGACAAAGCAGCCTCGTCGAGAACTTCGGGATACGTGTCGCACACAATCCCGCGGGGAGTGTGAATAGAAGCGAAACGAGAGAGACGTTCCTAGAGGAGCGGGGGAAGGAGAGACTTTGTTGGCCGTGTAGAACGCTTAACTTTTCCAACATTACGATTCAGTAGACAACGAGCGACGGCTTTTCGAAAACAAAAAAGACAAGAAGAAAAAGGAGAAAGAAACGAGAAGCATCGATCCTTGTCCGGCTCAGGGCCGTGCTCGTCTATTCTACGTTCGGTCAGCGATCTCGTATGCAAACCGCGCGCGACGGCCACTTCCTTCGGGCTTCGACGACCGTCGCGTCGTCTGCTGCGTTCGAAGATGTCCAGGAGACGTGACGATTCTCCTGGACACCGGAAGCTGAACCGAACGTGAGATCGAATTCAGGAAAGGCGAAGGACGAACACCGGCCGGCGCGTTTTTCTTTGGTATTTGCACCGTTCCGCATACGTCTGCGGTCGAAGATTTTAAACAACCTCCCTCTGCCCTGGTTGGGTCCCTGAAGATATTATAAGACGCAACTGAATGCGTTTTAGAAACTTTTGTCGATTAGTTTTTTAGGAGATTATGATCCTGAATTAGCTCTTTAACGCCCTCTCCTCTTCAAGAATTAACGACATCATCGTTCTTAATATATTTCGTTGCGTAAACTTCTGAAAGTAGCCCACGGAACTTTCCATTGGATTCGTTCGATTCGTTTTTCGTCGATCGATCACAATTAGCTCGCGAAGCTCGTGAATTAAAGAAGATAGTATTCTACGAATTTCGAAGTAGCAGCGATTGTGTTTCGCGACTGAGATTAAGCGATCTCGCGAACAACGCTATTCCCGACAAGATAAAATAGATTAACCCGGCGAGCTTCTTTCTTGTTAGAATTCACAAGGATTAACGAGCGATAAATCATTTACGAGGACAGAAGCTCGCGAATAGCAAACTCGTGTAGTAAGTTTCTAGAGAAATACGATAAATTTCACAAGTTAGGTGGACCGTATCGCTCGAGACTCCTAGGCCCCGATAAGAACTCGTTAAAGTTTCAGATTGACCGGCGACTCAGCGTGGATCTACCGCAGTCCTCGAAAAATTCCGACGCGCGCCGAAAACGCCATGGCAACGAGTCGCGTCGAGCTTACTTCGACGGGATTTCCAACTTGAGATGCAGGGACTACCTCACGGCAAATGCGATTGTCAATATCCTTGGTTTCGAGTGGACGCGACACTACCAAGACTGGAAACAAAATAGACGAAACGAATGAACAGGTTTGCCCGGATCGTTTATTCGATCATTATTTCATATCGCTGCCACGGAATGCTACGAGTTACAAAACACGCTGGAAGATGTACATAAAACGAAACTCTGCTTTTGTGAAAATTGCAATTTCAATTAAGTAGGAGCCATTCTGCGAGTTGGGCGCATTAAAATACGCTACTAGCAGCGGAGATTCGCAATCAAGGAGTATAGATCAAGGAGTGTTACTTCACTCGATTTGTTAATCAGGAAATCTGGCTACGATAATAATAGTATTATTAAATTAATAATAATAGTATTTTAAAATTTTTCTAATGTCTTTAAATTACCACTACTCCGTACGGTCTCGCCGCGCCGTTAGGGAGAGAGAGAGAGAGAACAGCGTACGCGTGCCCCCCCCATCGTCGACGAAACCACAAGACCAACGGATCGCGTACTTCCAAAGCGTCAACGACACCGATATATTTTTATAGAGTCGGTGAACCGCGTTCATTTCCCGTCTCGGCTGGTGCAGGATCGCGCCGGTATCGGCCAAAGAGGGTCGACAAAGGTTGTATCTGCGAAGATCGAACAATGCCTGTCGCTGATAGCGATTTACAGCTTGGAGAAAAACAAAGGGCATGCACGTCTGAGAGAGCGGTTTTTCTTCCACGTACCGTAAGAAATCTATCGCGGCCGACTGGCTCGCAAGGGAGGTTTTCTCAGGTCGCGTGACTCTCCGCGACGACGATGTTCCCGAGAGGAACAGAGAGATCGATAGGCTCTCCCCCGATCAGGGGAGGTCGTTTAACGCGGTAATGACGTATAGCCGAGGAGCGAGTGCAAAGGCTCTCGTCGGGGAAGTCTCGTCGCTGCGTCGCGCGTCTCCTGGAAAAGGGAAAGGCACACTTTCACAGCGGATTCGAGCGACTGCTCCTCAACGAGCACGTTCGAAATTAGCACGGCCCGATGGAAGAGAGAGAGAGAGAGAGAGAGAGAGAGAGAGAGAGAGAGAGAGAGAGAGAGAGAGAGACACGGGGCACAACCAGGGGGTCTGTTCTCCGGCAATTTCCCTCCTTCGAACGGTCAGAGAGCAGGCCCCTGGTTGTACGGGGTGCCCCGTGCCACCCTCTTCCATCGGGCCGTGCTAATTTCGAATCTGCTCGTTGTTCCGGCCAACGCGCCGACAAAGCTTTGATGCCTCCGGCACAGTACAAAAAATGACGCGGAGGAAAAAGGTGCAAAAGAAAGACGAAGGCGGCTGGAAACGCGAGGAGGGCGGGCTCAGCGGTGAACGAGGATCCAAGGGATGAAACGATCGAACCCACCCCTTTGGAAAAAAGCACCGAGGTCCGGATCCTAACCCGACCGATTTTAATGAAATTTTTCAAATTTTTCGGTTAATTCGCCGCGTTTTGATTCGCGTGTCGGAACCACCCCGTTTTTCCTCCTCTATGTCGGCGGCAAGGGTGGGGATTGGGATCCTGTGCTGCGCGAGGCTACTCGGTACACGCTTCGCCGCCATTTCCCCGGGATTTTCGAAACCAATTCTCCGTCCCATTTTTCTTGCTCGCTCGGGCACGAAATATCGGGCCGTGAGATTGCCGCAGATGGCTGAGGAATATGAGGACTGTTTTGATCAACGGCTACCACCCGCTCGTTTTTACTGATATCGCCCGCCAGTTTGTTGTTGACACACGGCCCTCTGCATTCTACGGGCACTCCGATCGAGAAATTGATGCTGCGATTCGGACCGTGCGATTGCAGTCGGTAGACTACAAGTTTAACCCTTCGACTGGTCCCGTGATCCAGGCAAACTCTGTCTTTGTAATTGCGGACGAATTTTTGTCGTTATCCCAGAAGGCATTCAACATTTTGCTTGGGCGTCGCATGTACGATCCGTTAGAGGCTACCACGATTATCTACGAATTGTTCGTAGCTGCGGTTTTTCTGCGATTCGCGAACACGCACAAAACTATCCTTATATATACCCTTCTGTGATCATAGACTAAAAGATACATTCTCGCCTAGTTCGATGCCATTGTCAAGATGCTATCGCCCCTGTATACATCAGCGCAAATTAGAATAATCTCCGCGTGGGCTATCGCGTCGGCGCGGCGCGGCGCAGAGATTAGCGGGTGTAGGAAAATTCAATTTTGATAGGGTCGCGTAGCCCCGCTTAATCTACGAATATTCAATTCAATCTCGACCTAGATACAACCGCGTTTCCGTGCGGCTACACCGTAAGGCAAGTTCGTGGCGGACCAAGAAAATTGCCAATAAATTTTCGCGTGCGCCGCGCCGCTTCCTCGCGCTCACCTGCCGCGCTATCGTTATTAATTCGGTCGTTGTACCTGCGCGCGGGGAATCGCCGATCGATTCGTTTCGATTTGCCTCGGAGGAACCGAGCCAGCAAAACTGCATACTCGTCCGCACTCATTTTCCTTCGCTTCTATCGTGAATCTCTATGTTCACAAATTTTTGTTAGAGATAAGTATCGATTTCGAAGAATACCGTTCGATAGACGTAGATCATTCTGAAATTTTCACGTTGAAGCGTGGAAGACGTTCGAACAGAATTCCGAAGATTTATTCAGCACGGTCGCCACATGAAAATTGCCGCGTTGAAATTACTGTAGCAAGTAGAAGCGTTTAAGTTCGCAGTGCGCTCCTTTGTGTTCAGCCCTGTGATCCTTTCATCCAAGTTTTTTAATCTTCCACCCCGCGCTCTTATCTGTTATCGGCAGTTTGTCGTGCGACGCCTTTGTAATCGTTCTTCTTCGCCGTATTATCGTTTGCGATTCAGCTTAAACAGGTATGAAATTACTGTTAACGGCCTCTCCCTTCGCCGAGAATACCTAGCGAAAGCAACCAACGAACTTCGGTTGGTTATTCGACATCTCCGGGCGAACTTCAGCTTCCCACATGGAAATTTTTATCATTATCATTTGCATAATCCGACGAGCGAGTTCGTTAATAAACTTTCGGGCTAACAAGCTGAGATAACTTGGGCAAAACCTGCTGAACGCTGTTATCGTCTGGCGAAAACTGTGTCGTCCGTGCTTCTAGCGAAATATCTTTTGTAGACACCGTCTCTTACACTTGGAATTGCCAAGAGGATAAGTTGAACAAAATTTTGGCTCTAGATGAAACTTTTTTAAATCATAATGCTGTTTTCCGATGGATTTTATCAGGTGGGCAGAATTAGCGACCGTCTGTTGTAATCGAGTACAACTCAAAAAATTCTTCTTGCGATCATATAAACTTCTTACAATTTTTAATATTTCTGCTTTCGATGCTCGATAGCTAGACTGTTTCGAATTATATCTACTTACATACTTTGATCACTGCTCATTTGTGTAATAGTTTTAGCAATTTGAAAATAATACACAGATATTCTTCACATTTTTCATCCGTCTGGCGTTTCAAACTTTATCTACTCGCTTTTATTACGAATGCGTAAAATCCGCAGTCTAAAACGATAACGTTTTAATGCTCGCGACAATTTTCATTAAATAGACAGCATCAGGTTTTTTCATCTGTTATACACGTAATCAGAAACTTTGTGGATTTATGAAATTGTTTAGAGAATACATGTTCTTTGCGATTCTTAATACATTCCAGTTTTTATTGCACGATAACATTTTCTGCAGATAATATCCCTTTAGCAGTGTTATCGTCGATAAAGTGTCAAAGTTCGAGCGCCTCGCGAGCCGCCACTGTAGCGCTCTACATTCAAAAAGGATGCATTCATCTATGAGCGCACGGTTCAGAAAAGAAAGATTAACGCAAAACTTGGAAAGGTTTTTTGTTTAAAATCGGTCTCCGTGGGAAAAAAAGGAGTAAAGAAATTCGCTTTGTAGCTGATAATACGTGGAATGTACCTACCCGAGTTTCAGCAAAAACAGAGCATGGACGTCTGAAGATGCGGTGAATTTACGGGGACATGATCGGTCTCGCGGGATATTCGAGCGGAACGTTGGGATTCGAGTGGAAAGCAGATCGGTCGCGAGATTTCGTTAGCGGATTCGAGGTTTCTGAACCAGCCGACCGCCATTAAAAGGCTTGCCGCGCGGTCTCCCGTTCGTTCCGTTTCGTCTCGTCTCGTTTCGTTTCGTTTCGTCTCGTTGGTACGTGATCGACGCTCGTTGGAATAACGAAAGTTCGCGGGCCGTGTTTCTGTTGAAACACCTGCCGATTCGCAAGCTCTTTCGCGAAAAGGTGTTAGCTCGTTGGGACCCAATCCTTTCTGCCGAATCCCGACCAAACTTCATTTCCACCCCCGTCCATTACGAATTTAACGGCGGCCTGGCCAGGGCTGATAATGTTATTTCGAGCCACACACAGTACCGTAAAATACTACGTTGCCGTTTTCCTCGATAAAAAATCTTGGGTACTCCGACGCGATTTTTCTAGAATTATACGATACTCGCATAGGGTTTTAATACGTAGAATTTCAGACATTTTCACCTAAAATTACGAATCATAATTTTCTAGTAAACAATTGAAATCATTAACTGTTTTTACCGAGTCCGATAAGAAGATCGACATTCGTCTCAAAAATATAATTTAAAAAATATGTAACAAAAGTTTAAGTGACAGGAATGAGGTTGGATCGAGACACGACTGCCATGAAACCATCAGAAGCATCTACCTTGCAAAGTTTAATTAAATAATTTCATCCGCGCGAGTAGAGCGATTGCAGATTGCAAATAACGATTTAATTTTACAGTTTCATAGTAATACAGAAGTTTTAATTACAGAGAGACTACCGAGAGAGTAGCGGGAGGTATTTTGTATTCATCCTCATTGGCTGGCAAGCGCTGCTGTTTCGCGATTGGTTGAGCTACGAGGCAGTAGGAATGGAAGCGCGACGCTACAGAGGAAATATAGTATTTCCTTTTGGCGAAGCGTGTCGAAAACAATCGATAGGACAATATGCATTGTCCCGATCATACATTATTGACTACTTGATCCGTCCGTCGCTAGAAGAGTGAGCAAAATAACTCGACAAATCGAAGTACAAGAAAAGGTGCCATAAATACCGGCCAGGTACGTTCGCATTCGCAATTAAAGGAGTTTCAAGAATGTCAAGCTGCCAATCGTCCGGCAGGAGTTTTGTTTCCTGCCTCCGGCGTCGAACGATCTAAATCGGTGCTTTCGACGACAAAACCAAGGTAAGCCCACCCTCCGAAAATAGACGCGACCCCCGATCGCGCGACGACACGGGGGAAAACGTGCGACAAGTCCGATCGTCGAAGCGTTCCCCGGAGATAGAGATTCGGGGTTTCTGGAGCACTCGGACACGGTTTTAAAGGTCGACAACCTTCTCCGCCCCGCGCTATCGTGCCGCGCGAGCTACGCGGACCCGCTCGATATCGTTGAAATGCTATTAGGTCGCTGGCAAAACGACTTCCTGGCGGGTAGTTCTCTCGCGAAGCTGACCACCCCCCAGCGCGGCGTTTGTTTCCATCTGCCTGGCCGAGACGCCCAGGAAAATTTATGGGGCTTGGTAACAACGGGCTGGAAGGACATCTCGCTCCCTCTACGCCCCACGTCCTACGTCCTACGCCCTACGCTCTACACTCTACGTCTAGTCTACGCCACTCTACGAATTCGGCAACGGCTGCCGAGCAACACGAAAAACAAAATGGACGTCCGGAGCTCCGTTTGATCTCTTTGGTCCCGTTACTCTCTGCTGGGGCGAACCACTTTCTTGCAACCTCTAAACAAAATCTTCGAGACTTTAAAGTTTCAACGAGAGATTCTTTCGGAAGTCCGCTTCGAAATCAACAACAACAACAACCAAATTTTATTTCGGTGTAAAGGAAACGAATAGCATACATACATATATGTTTATTGGACAAATCCAATGTAGTTGCCAGTCACCCATCGGGTTGACGCAATTTTAAATATAATAAAAAGAAAACAAAGAACCGGAAAGAAGCAAAACATTGGTAAGCGTCCGCAAATCCGAGGAGCGCGGTCTTATAAATAGTTGCGTGCACGAAATCCGCAGACTCTGTTTGACCTTTCGGCCGAGCCCCATCCAATAATACCGTGACATTATTTTTCACGATCGTCGACAGGCGTGTGTACAAACCAAAGAGAGAGAGAGAGAGAGAGAGAGAGAGAGAGAGAGAGAGAGAGAGGAGAGAGAGAGAGAGAGAGAGAGAGAGAGAGAGAGAGAGAGAGAGGGAGAGAGAGAGAGAGACTGAGAGTGAGAGAGTGGAGGAAGGCTTCCGGCAGTCGTTCGATCTTTTTCCGCTCGTGTCTCCAGGCTGCGACAAAGAAACGCTCCTTATACGTACGTCTCTTTTGTCTGAACGTCGACATTATGCCTGACCCTAGCTCTCCCTACGCCGCTGTGTGAAAGGTTTGAGGGTGAAGTGGCCACTCGAAGCGAACTATTGATAGCACTACCAACGTGGCCTTTCAGAGATTCGCCTCGGCCCTGCATTCTCATTCGAACGGTTTCGGTGCCTGGCACGCTCACGTCGCTCACGCGACGTAACCCCAAGCGTGGACGGAACGCGACGACGCGACGCGCGACGGGGCCTCGTCGACTATGTAACGGTCGTGTTATTTTCATTGCCGCTAACTAGACAATATGCCTGGCTTTTATTTCAATCGTATAATGCTTCCACAACTGCCTGGCACCGTGTGCACGCTTGATATCGCGCGAGAGCGGTCGTCGACGACGACGTGCCCCGCGTATCAACTACGCTACCAAGAGCGCCACTCGCTAAAGAAATCTCTGAATCGCACGAGCATTATACACACACCTCTCTCTCTCTTTCTTCCCCTTCCCTGGAAATCGACGGCTCCGGGACCGAGTAATTTTCACTGCCAGGTCTTTCACTGGACTCGAATCAACGAAACTGTTTTTCTTTTTCTTTTAATCCCGAGCCTCGGAGTCTCAGCGCTCTGCTCGCTCGCGCACTCGAGTGCACTCAGCGACGCCGAATTGGGAACACCATTGTCGCTGGGTGTTGCTCGATATAATAGCAAAATGGGAACATTTCGTGGTGATAATTGGGCTGCAGATCTTTATGCGAAATCAGTTTTAAGGTTTGGTCGCAAGAAACGAGAGACACTTGGAAACTTGTTTCTTTCTGTAGCAAAGATAAAGTTTTCTCGCAGAGAATAATGTTTATGCGTTCCGCGGTAAAATAAATTTGCAACGAACGTTCGCCAAGCATCGTTGCACGGATCGCACGCTCGCGAATGTACGCATGACACGGACACAGGTTGCAGACCGCAAGTTCGATAACGAATAAGCTGCCATATGCAGAATGCTGGAAACGGGCGTGTACGCGTTTCACCGTAATTACGATTCTCGATATTGTTTTCGGTCGCATTATTAGTTGGAATTCCGGCGAAAACCACCGTCTCTGCGAGGACGTCGAATCGATGCGATCTCCGGCGTGGTATCGCTAGTGTGCAAGTCGCTCGTAACTCGTAATAGCAAACACAATCCCGGTGATTGCACTTTGACCCATATTTTTCAACCTTAAAGCTATGTCCACACTGAATCGACATAGAGCAACTTCTTTTTACCGAATAAACAAAAACGCGACAAAAAGTCGATGTTTACATTTTACCCATATTTTTACAAAATCGTGTCAATTTTTTTACAAAGAAATGCGTAATTGCATATAGATCCTGCATTGTCAAGAGCTTGAAAATTATTCTGTACAATGTTTTCATTCTCTTCGAACAAGAGTTCGAAATCCGATTTCTTAACGGATAATGAAAGTACTAGATCCGAATTGTTGGTACCCTGAAGATTCTAATGAAAATTTAGTAAACTAGAGTACAGATTTTATTATTGTATCTTTCACGTAATTTTCGAGAATAGACAATTAGCGCGATTAGCAAATTCTGTAGAGTTTTACATTATTCGAAAGGCGCAACGCTGTTTCCACATTTGGCAGTTTTGTTTTGCTGAAACCCCATTAAAATGTAATAATAGCAGAGGCGGTATTTTATCCAAAATATGATCTAGCCAAGTTTGAAGCTAGAAATTGCAATCCTGAAATACTGCGCTGGCCATCCACCGCAGGAAATGCTGAAAATATCTAAGTATTCGAAAACCTTGAAATAGCTTCAACAAAACTTCCTCTCTGATTTAAAACGGAAAACTCGCATAGCAACTATAAGCAATCTCACCCGAACGAGACACCGAACCGTTAATAAATCACGCGCGAATCAATTCGCAAGCCGTCGCTTTGCACTAGCAAAATAAGAAATAGCGCCGTTATTCAAGCCGCCGAAACTTTCGCGAAATAGAACAGGAATAAAACAGTCGTAAATCAGGTATCATGGAACGGGAACGCGACAATATTTTCCGGGAGTTTGGGGTCTCGAAGGTGCTCGGGAAGTTTGTGAGTTTTCGCGGGGCGACAAACGAGAGCACGAGTCGTCCGCTATTTTTCGTAAACAAACGCGAGGGGGTTGTTGCGCGTCGGAAGATCCAGTTTCGAACAAATCCACCCCCGCGGCGTCCCCTATTCCCCGGGCCATTCTGCCGCGACCCGGCTCGGCTCGGCCCGACCCGGCGTTTGTATGCGGAAACGCGAAAAGTTCGCGACGCGTGCATGTGCAACCCGATGAAAGAACGAGGAAAAATGGCGGCGGTGAATAGCAGAGGCCGAGTTTTCTCGTTCGCCCCCGTCTATTATCTGATTTCCGGCATCCCCGGCGGCATTATCTTGTCCGGCGTCCGGTATCGTGTTTAACATTTTTACGTATATTCAACTAGTTGCCGTTCGGCGGGGGCTCATGCTCGAAAATTTTAATAAACCAGCCATCCCCGGCAACGTTCGTTTCCACCCCTGCGACCAACTCGGCGTTTCCTCCCTCTGTTACTAGGGTGAAAGCGACGAGGATCCCCTCCTCTCTGTCTCCAACATTCCCTCTTTCTCTTTCTCTGGCCCGCAGCTTTCGACTCTGGGACACGCGATCGATCGATACCCGTTCCCCAGGAGGGAGGTAAATTTTCGCACGGCAACAAGATATATCCGGAAATAGGCCCCCGACATTAATAGACACCGGCAGCTTGGTAACCATCCTTTCGCGTCTCGCGACCTGCTCTCTCTCTCTCTCTCTCTCTCTCTCTCTCTCTTTCTCTCTTTCTCTATTGCAGCAGCGTACTGTGACGATTTTCCGTGAGCTTCGATCGGCCCTAGCTCTCCCCCCTGCAGAGTCTGTAACGACCGATGTTTTTACCAACGGTTATCTATTACAGGTAGTTTGTTTGGGGATTAGTGGGGGGGCAGGGGAGTAAACTCTAGCTTTGTTTCTGTTTCTGGCTCCTAGGATTGATTTCGAGGTGTTAGCACGTCCGCAACGGCGCTTTTCATGTTTTTCGTATCTAACGTCGACTTTAGGATAGTAAGCAGTACTGAATAAAAGTGTATCGTAACTAGTAATCTCACCTCGCAAATAACTTTTTGGCATGCTCGTTAGAAGCAGTACGCTGCATAGACGTCGTCCCCGGAGGGTCAAATATGTAGATACTGTGTGCGAAGGGTGTGGCTTCTGTTAGAGATTTTTGTCTTGATATACATACACTCTATGAGTTCGTTACAGCCATCGAAATAGGTCCGAGTGGACGGCGGAGTATTAAATTTCGATTATTTCATGATCGAATGAACTATTTTTGTGCCGGGAGGATTTTTATTCGCCTAGATCGGCAATTTAGAGCACGGTGCGCCGTGGGAAATCGTTAGGGACCGTCATCGATCCCCGTCGACAACGAATTAAACGTTTCGGATGACTGCGGTCCTGCGGAGTGGAACATTACGCTCGCAGCTGTTTTTAATCGGCCGTTTTTAACGGTCGCAAAATAAAAGTTCGCGCGCGTCTGGCCGTGCGGGTGTTTATGTAAATCCACACTTTTATAGACTATTCGATGAAACGCGAGATCGGCCGAGCACACGGTCGCCCGTGGAGCCCGGAATAAAAAGCTTTGACGCTTTCATCCTGATCTCCGCGCTTGCACATAGTCGCGGCGCGGCGTTATGCGGCAGTTTGAAGTCTCGCTCGGTGTCGTAATAAAATCACAGCCTCGACTGAAATCATTATTGAAAGGTTTAAATAAAGGGGAATTCTAGACTTTTACGTTCCAATGCTACCATTCTACATGTCATGAATAATCTGTATTTTTGAATCGGCTCTGAATGCTCCTGCTCTTACGTTGCGTTAACATAATTGGCTTCAAAATATTCTTATCCTTTAGAAATAGATTTTGTTTTTTAAATTTTGCATTCACAATCAGTGAAATGATTAATAACCGAATGAATTGTAAAAATGTATAAAAATTCAACTTGATCCCTTTTACAAGGCAACGCACACTCAAAGTATACAGAAAGAATTCATGGACGTGAACCGTTCTAATGGAAGCTCTCTGCACCGACGTTCTAAAAAGGAGGCTTATAGTAAGCTTTCAGAAAAATAATCTCCACTCCTCGCCTATCTGTACGTTCTTTAAAAATTCTTTATTAAAATAGGTACCAACTGAAAGTTCGATATGTTATCGGCGCCGTTCGTATTATATGGAACGTCCAATTAATTAAAGTTTGCGCTTCGGTGCATCGTCCAAGGAAAAAATCCGTTCGGGGAAGTTGAAGTTCGAATCGGCGACGATAACGAGGCGTTTATCAGTCGCTGAACGACCGATATCGGAGCATCTGTCGCGAAATTGCGTTTTAATTTCCGCGCCACTCTGCCAGGAGTCTTTTAATCTGGGTTTTCCTTCGACGAACGGCAAGGGAGAGGAAAGGAGTGAGCTGAGTGTGTATTTTTAAGTGGTCACAGCTGGAGCATGCTTCAAGATTAGATAACAAGCCCTTCGTTTCGACCGAATCCGAGAGGGATTTTCTCTCTCTCTCTCTCTCTTTCTCGGAGCCAGTGGAAACGGCCGAGGAAAACAGTCGAGGAAAATGAACAGGAAACACGGAAATGAAATGCCCCAAAGCCTCGGATTACTTTTACAACACGCGGAATATAAAATAGTAAATGAACGGGGAAGTTTGGTAACGAGAACCAATCAAATTTTCATGCGCGAGCAACTCCTGCTCGACTTTCTAGATAAATATCGAACTTTCCAAAATCCAGTCGTTATTTTGCAACTCCGCTTCCCTGATGTTGTTTCGTTAAATAATACGATTATATAACCAGCTCTTCGAAATAGTCGCTGGCTTTTCCTAGAACATTTTTATTTCTGTTTTTTTTTTGTAACATTGGTTAAAGAACCAAGAGTGTAAAGACATTCTTAATTTCTTTATGTAATTCGTACCACTATTTTTCACTATGTTTCAAGCAGATTAGAATATCGTGTAGGTTGAAGTGGCGAATTTTCCTCTGGGACCGCGTTTATTGTTTATCAATTGTTGGTACCCCGGCCGGGCCGGCCCCCGTAAATCCTTCGAGAACGGCCCGCATTTTGGGCCGGCAGAGTATAACTTTGAAGATGAGTGCATAAATTATCCGAAAGTCTCATCCTGATCGACGCGATACCTCCTTTATCTTGCGATCGATCGGCAGATAAGTCATAAATAGTTCCCACCGTAGGATGATCGTATCGTTACGTCATTTACAGTTACGACTCCGTCGACGTAAAAGTTGTAGCTCACCCCACGGATTCAACGACGCCCCGATAAAATCTGCTCGTAACAATGACTCGTGAAACGTCTTGTTGAATGCTGGAACGTGTACATTATACGTTATTGTACCGGGTGTATTCTCGTTTCTATCTGCGTATTCGAATCTGTTTCAAATCTACGGGAATCGATACTAAAGACTGATTAAACTGATTAAAGACTGATCATTTTGTGAAATATTCTGCGTAATATGTCGCGGCCAATAACCGAAGAACTTATGCCGTTAATATATTGTACATTCGTTACCCTGGGATCTGGCTTTATCATTCGTCTAATGGTGGCAGCGATCGATTAATATTTATGCTGTCCGGAATAAATACCAAACTTTCTCTCTCTCTCGCCCTTCCTGCCGATACCATAGCGATCTCTCATGTAACTTTAATGAGAATAAATTATTCATTAACGCCTATTTCGCCGTGAAGAATTCCCGAATGTACGCGCACAATTCCGCCTCTGGACAAATCAAATTCGTTAGAGTGTTTCCGGCGATCTTAATTGCCACGAGGAGAAAACTCGTCCGCAATTCTTGTTAGAGGAACGTCTCACAGGGATTAGAAAGCTAAATAAAAATCATTGCGCAAAGAACGCAATTATATCTTATTAAATTACTCCAACTATTGCGTAGGCGGATGCTAGAATCGTTTCGAGACATCGCAATCGCAAGTGAATTCCATAATATCGAACGGACCGGAGGAGGGTTGAGCAATCAACAAACAACTTGATTGTTTATTGAAAATTATTTTGCGTTGCGTTAACACGAGCTTAGTTATTCCGGTTAACAAAGTCAAGCAAACGTCCGATAAACTTGATTCTGGATTATTCTTAAGAGACTGTATTACTTGAAGAACACTGAACTTGCACGAGGATGTTTAACAGGAATATGATTAGAACCACAATTGATGAATCATCATAGAGCCACAAGTTTACAAGGAAGAGCGTTTCCAGGATGTCTCGGCAGGATACGCGCCGGTGAAATTTCGCAGCGGGCGTAATTCCAACAAACGGCCGGATCAATCGCGACAATCTCGTTCCGCAAACTGCTCCGCGTGCAAATAGTCGCCATTTAGACTTCTTCTTGGCAGGAGGCGAGGGCGATATATTAGGAGGATCAGCGAATTCGAGACACGTTCCGTGCAACGACGCCGATAAACACGCGCGGCCCGTCAATCGGATGAGGACGAGGACAAATTCTTGGACTTCTCTGTGTCCCCGCGGCCGGCCAAGAGTCAAGGTTCGAGCACGTGGTGTCCCCGATCATCCCAGAAATCGTTGGGGCCCATTTTCTACGCTCCATTGGCTGCCTATCGATGCGCCCTCTTGCTCGTCCATGTTTGCTGCGCGCATGAATAATCCATCGGGCCACCCGGTGCACGCTCTGGGCCCTTTCACCTTCCAATGGGTTCAACATGACACAGAGGCACGGGGGAGTGTTGCCAGATGTTGAAAATTCCCGCGAATTAATTATTTCACCATTTTACGGTGGACACAGAAAGTATTTACACGATACGTTTCCGATTCTCGAAGAATTGCCTATACATAATACGGAAGCCGAAGACAACGTTGAAGCCTCTCCTTAATTATTCGCATCTTCCACGTGATATCCGGGCTCCTAAAACAGTGCGATTTCCACGTGGGGAACGTTGCAACGTTTATTCCTACAAGGAATATTCCCCTCTCAGGCGTCATCCTTCTTTTCGTCTATTCGACTCTTGTCCCGGTCTTGTTCGATTATCCGTCGTCTTGACGCGGTGATGAATATCAATGCCAAGGAGAATGCCGGTTTCTCGATGCTAATTAGGCCAGGGGTTAATTAATTGACGCATTACCAGGACTAGCACTCCTCCATTCGCCGGGGCTCGCTCCTCTCTATCCGTCACGATTTCATTCTATCGCGCCTATAAATAGTGAGCGCGCACACCCCTTCGCTCTTCAACGCTGGCTCGGTCTCTTCCTCCTTTCTTCCTTTCTTCCTGGCTTTTGTCGGCACGCGACTATGAAACCTCTTCCCGAGTTTAATTGCAACTAGGTCAGACCTGGATGGAGGGATAATTATCGCGTTCCACGGAATATGGAAATTCAGGCCGGCGCTCGCGAGATTGTATTAAAAACCGTTTTGTCCGAGATCCATTTAACGGCCGGGATCCTACGCCGCGCCGTTTCGATCCTCTGGATCACTCCGGACTCGAAAATAGGCTCGAATAATAAGCTAGAATACCAGTAATTAAAGATAAATCGATAAAATGATACAGTAGAATATTGGATGCGATCTTGATAGACATGAAAATTACCTCGAATGTCCACATTTGCCGCAGAAAATACCAACAGCAACGGTTTTGAGGCACAGCGAGCTCAAGAGGCTCGAGAGGCTCCGCAGAAACGTGATGACAGATGATTTGTTGGCCGCATATTTTTGCAGCAACTGTAGCACACCCATTAGGTGGCGTGAACGCGCATCAAACTTGTAATCTGATTTTTAGCACGTTACGAGTGCTCTTAAACCGGTTGTACGTTAAACGCGGCTCTTGTATAGAGGAAAGAAAACAAAAGAAGCCGGGAGAGTAATCACTTCGTAGCTCAGTACTGGAATCTCGCAACAACCAGTTTCCAGTCCTTGTTCCAAGAAGTTTCCGAGTTCCCAGGCGCTATCACCGGTCGTTTTACGATATCGAACAGATAATTATCAGGATTTTTGCAGTCTCGGGTTTCAAGGTTTATGTGGCGAGATCGCGGCGAGTTCCAGACGTTAATGGGCCTTGGTGCGGGAAACTGCCTCGATATGTAAACGACGCGACGCGACGCGACGCGACGCGACGCGACGCGACGCCGCGCCAGGTTTAAGCGACCGAAAAATGTATGACTTGAGTATCGTTCATCGGGGATCGATCGAGGTGAAGAAACATCGCGCGTAGATGGGCTGGGAATAATGATCTTTAGCCGAGGTAAATGCACGGGGGCAGCTCGAAAGCGTGTCGGCGACACGTGTTGCGCGAACGACTACTCGTAAACAGGGGAGCTAACCGAACCCCATTAATCGTTTATTTCTCCTCCTGATTACGTGTTTCGAATTGTACCTTCGTTCGTTGATTTTATCGTAAAACTTGAATTGTTGGCTGCGAATACGGTGGCCATCTTGTGCAATTCGAATGGAAGCGCAAGATCCACCCTTGCCAAAGGAACATCTATTTTCCCTTGAGATCTTCCTGGTTCTCGTAATATTTATCTGCCATTTTTTAAACGTATACATATACATATACTTTCTTGTAAAATTATCTTCGTTGATTTGAACATTGCTTGCACGCGAAAATAGATTTGCATACAAGCTCGGTATACGCAAATCATATTGCAGCGGAACACGACAAATAATGTCGTGTTATTGCCAATAAATGACACGTTAATGCGGCAACTAAATTTCTACTTGATTATACATATACAGACCAGCGACCTCGGTGAAGCAGAACGAATGTTTACACATCCTGCCGACGATCAGTCGCGCGTAAAAGCCGAGGGAAAGAGTGAGAGAGGGAGAGTGAGAAAGAGAGAGAGAATGTATGTATGAGGGACAGATGAATGAACAGGAGGATTAGGTGTACAGTAAAATCAGTTGTAAACAACCGAATCGCGGTAGTGGATAAGCTACGGAGCCGCAACAACACGAATGAACTCGAATCATCCTTCGTATCAAATCTCGGTTCTCGCGATACTGGCGCTCGAAACTATAACTCTCTTATATATATAATACATATTAGTACTTCGTTCTCTCGCTTTTATCGATGTAACGTGTCGTAATAGTAAATCAATTAAACAAGTGTTCCATAGGTTTCTCGAGAAGAATTTCACGGTATCTACAGAAGGAAAGTGGGCGAATATACACGTTGAAAATGTCAGAAAATGAATGGAAAAAGTAATACAGTAGCAGGAAACACCATTGAAATCTGTTCGCGTTGCAAGTTGCACTTCTATTGTATAAAATAAAGCATAAGTGGATAAAGTATTATTTCAGAATACTTTGTGCAATCATTTCTGCCCATGGAGGTTGAAGATTTAATCTCTTTACGCAAAGTATATTATCCTTTCCACGAATGGTCGACTAAAAAATCGCGAAATGAAAGATCGAGGTGAAAAATTGATCGCGCGAGAACGTATTTCTATCGGCGTACATTCGCGAATCTAGGATTTTAAAATAGAAAACGCGAACGACTGGATGTGTTTGCCGTTGGTAGTCGTTGGTTTCCCATGGCACTCGCGCTTGTATTGCACGGGATATTGTTAAAAATGAACAATTTTTTCGCAGACGCGCGTCGGCATTGGCGAAACGATCGCACCGAACAATAAAATGGAATCCGGGAAATGGAACCAACAGGCGAAATAAAAATTTTAACAACTCTTAAATTCCGCGCATTGCCATATTTTCTCCGCGAAATTGCCGCTTTTACGCTGGGGCCAATCGGTGTTTCTCATTGCGCGCTATTACTTCCGGTTGGTTAAGTGGAATTATTAAAAGTTTCAAATTGCCTCTGTCTCCCGGGCCCGGGCAACTACCGAGAAGTCTTGTTCTTCAGGGGTGTGTTTAATGGTCGGGGAAAGTTTCTTACTGCGAATTAAGCGCTAAGAACAGAAGTGAACTTCCAAATAGAACTATCAAACTTAAAAACTCTCTTCGGCTCCGATAAAACATCTAATCTAACGCAAGAGCCGCTAAGTCATTTCCAGCCTCTCCCCGTTGTAGAATTAATCTAGAACATTAAGGGGTAATCTATTCTGCGATATTTCATCTTGTTGGCGGAGCGTACGTTTCTGTTAATACTATCCGATTAACATAATACGGAACGGAACGCAAAGTAAGCTTTATACAAACACCGCGCAGCATTTACATATTAGCATTATTCACCGTGATGCTATCTTTTCTACAATTTCGCCCGAAACAATACAAGACCCGTCGAGGCAAACATTTCACCGGCAGCGATCTCTCTCGCGGAGCTTCTCGCCCGCCAACACGCCATATAATTAAAACACTCAGCCATCTAGACCCCGACGATCTTTCCGTCCGACGATCCTCCAATTATTCTACCGGTAAATATTCACGAGGCCATTATAGAAAGCGGATGACGGTAATTTGCGTGCGAGCTGAGTCGATCGAAGCCGGACGGGCCGCCCAACGCGTGCCATCGGGATGCAGGATCATCCGTCGAGCGAAGATCTTCGCCGCGTCGTTACGCTTCTTCTTCGCGACTATTGTAGGTAATCCTATGCAAGTTAAGCCAGTTAATCATCAAATAACGAGGAGTTTGGGAAAAGTTTTATGAAACATAATAATATATAATATTTGATTTAGATAGGCAAGACATTTTGAGTCACTCCTAATCTGACCACGTGTAGTACATTTTGAAACATCTGCCAGAGTCGGTACAGTGACATCGTCCCTGCAGGGTTAACTATCACAGTTCACACTGCTGTTTCTACAAATCTCTATTTTCATTGTCCCTAATTACATTGTCTCCTTCATTTCGCATTGCCATTTTACCATAGAGCAATCGCACGCTGTACCGTGCAACCAACTTGCAGGCCAACGTTTCAAACTCAATTCTGAATTACTGGATAATCTGAAACTCTATCCATAGCCGTACTCCCAACGCAGGTAACACGAGTCACACCTGGCCATGTGGTTCGTCGAGCTCCCGCACGTGTACTCTCGGGGAAACCCAGACATCTGCACGTTTCACGCTCAATTTGTCACCGATTGGTCCACAGTTAGGATCGCCAAATAATGTAGAAGGTGTCTCAGAGTTTCCCTTGTTACCAATGTTGGTGCCCATGATTAGTAGACCAAGGATTGTATGCATTCATGAGAAAAATGAGTAGGTGCGATTGAAGGGGTAAACAGATTTAAAAAATTTAAGGACATCTATGTATTGGTTGTAGCTAATGAAAATTGTTAAAGGATGAAAGAGATTTTTATTTGGCTCTTGTTTGTCGTAAATCATCCTGGACGACTCCTTATGCGCAAAACACCCGGTATGCAGAATGCAACGACCGCAGCGCAGGAGCACGAGACAATAGGACACACTTCGTGCAACATGTGTTACCACCGTGTAAAGAGAGGGAGCATGCTATGTAACCGTGTGCGGTGGCTCGGGGTCCGGTTCGGTTGCCAGTGTGCATACAGTGATCCCAAACCGGGACTTGGCAGTTCAATATACGTAACTTTCCCAGAACTTTCAAAAAAAGTACCAGTACGGCAGAGAATGATTTTATCGAACATCATCGATGTCCTCTGCTTCGTTGTTAACAGGATGACATTTCGAAGATGCGACTTCCTACGAGGTACAATGTTAATGAAAGTTGTAGAAAATGTTCAGCATCACGACGAAAGGATTAATTCGATAGAACGAGGAACGAACAAGGGTGAAATTAGCTCGGTCCGCTTCGTTTCTATGCACGAATTGCCTCTCGAACGACGTTGCGAACCACTGTGCTGCTGTCCACGAAACCGAGTGGACAACCGGCAAAAACCGAGAGGAGCCAGCTGGTCCAGCCTCCGCGCTCGTACAGAACCCATTGTCAACCCGGTGATTATGATGGCCCGCGATGAAATTACTACCCCTTCGACGCAGGCTGCCCGTACCGCGTCTGTTGGAGGACCGATCCGATCGTTTCGCCGGATTAAAGAACAGCATGTTCGATTTCCGAGCATATGTCTGGCCCGGGGACCGGGGATCGGTTAACGCCGAGGCACGTGCGTGATCGAGCGAACAACAGATCGCGTGATGTCGATTAACGATCATCGAACTGTCGCCTTTCGAGGAGCTTCCAGATGATTTTCGGTGGCTGTGACTTTCTTCGTAGTAGCCACCTTGTCTCTGATCTCTGGCATTTCGATCGCGCGAACAAGATGCTCCGGATAGTTCGACTAAAAGTTAGCTCTTAAGTTAAGTTCATCTACTCGAGTAACCCCGTAATTTAGTAGGAAACGCTTCAAGCGAAAATGTTCTTATCATCGTTCATTTCGAAAAAGAATATTTGATAATGAGAATGGTTGAGCTTTGATTTATAATAGAAGCCATTTCGTAGACTCGGCTATCTCGAGATTTCGACGCGTTCACTCGCAATAATCAGGCGCTCGCTAATAAACGACCATTCCGCGGACGAAAGCGAGTCGCTCGACTGTGCCGTTTAACGCGAACCAGTACTCCAGCGTCTATTTCAATCCGAAATAAACAAAACCTCGTTAATTGACGAAACAGTGCGGAGAGCGCTCGACGAAACCGGACACACGGGAATTCGAAGCGAGAAGGAGTTGCAACTTGTAACGGCGCGGCGCGGAGCTGTGGCTCGGAACGAGGCAACGTTTTCGCTTATGGCCTTAAATAGACGCCGGACGGTCGGGTTTAAAATTATAATGAGTTATTGTCCCCGGCGCGGTGCGGTTTAATCGCGTGCCATTAAGCCCGTCCCCGTCGACGAAAATCTGTTAAGCTCGGGTTGGGAGATTCGTCGTGGTCGTTGACGACCTTTCCCGGGTTGGAACGCGTTAACAGGAAGAATGGGTTATGGGTTATCCGCAATGTGCATGAAAATTTTTGCGGAGGCGAGCGATCGCTGAAGAGAGAAAGACCGTTCGCGTACGGACGGACTCGAGACGAGTTGAATCGAGTCGAGTCGAGTCGAGTCGAGTCGAGTCGAGAACGGATCGAAGATGCCAGCTGACTCGTTCCTGATGACGGAGCAGCCGCATTGTCGACGAGATTATTGCCCGAGCCGTCGATGAAATTGTACCGTTCACTCGAGTCTGTCGAGTAGCACTCGTGAAGCACAGGATCGCGGCTCGACCCTCGCCTCTTTGAAGGCCTCCACACTCTCTCCCTCTCTCTACTCCACCTCATCTTCATCTTTTTCTTCCTCTTCCTCTTCCTCTTCCTCTTCTATTTCCCCTCTTCATTCTCTTTCGCCCTTCGCGAACGATATTTCCAAGTTGTTGCGAGAGGCTGAATGCCGACTCGCGAACGCGGGCCACGCGCGCGCTGCTCGGCGTACTTGGTGAAAATGCATTTAGAATATCGAGCGTTCCTTGCCGACGTTCAAAGGAACGACGCTTAATGCAAAATACCAGAGTCAGACGGTTACGGACAGACGAAGAGTTAGAAGTAGACTGCGAAGAATGTTATGTAGATGTACACGGTTTTACGGGTAACTGGCTCGACGCTCTAGCGAATTTACCAAATATGACTCTTCGTCGCGGTATGGAGAAGCGATTTATCGTCGTTTTCACCTTGAAATGCAAGGGCGAATCCTTTTCAATGCGCGCACGGCCATCGGCGGGTATTCTCAGACTCGGAAATCGCAGTTTCAACAACTACAAGTTTGTAAGAAACGAAGAGACAAAAGAATTAAATAAATAACTACGTGCACGCTACGTCGATCGTACGTCGAAGCGGTCCACAATGTAGACGTCGAAGATTGAAACATTCGTTTCTCAGTCGAACATTCGGAAATTCGCTAATCGATTCCAGCACCGTGATCTAGCGATCCACGAAGGATCTAAAAAAAGAAACTCGTCATCGAGCTGAACACAGGACCCGTTGACCAACAAGCCTCGAAAAAAAGGGAATGTTATTCGAGCAGACACGTCTCGCAGTTGAAAACATTGTCGACAAACGGCGAAACGGAGTTCTATCGAGTTTCGAAGAAAATAAAAACTTGGGTGTCGAATAGTTAAGCCGAAAAGATTTCTCAGTCGACACGGGACGATCGACGAATCGGCGAGATAAACACGAGGCTAACGAGCCTCGACAAGAGACGACGTTCACTTCTTACCAAGCGACTAACTCTCCCTCTCTCTTGCTCTCTGTCTTTCTCTCTCCGTATGTATATCTTTCTCTTTCCTGCTCTCCGTTTCTCGTCACACGTGCCCGCTCATGAAAGAAGAGAAAAAAGAAAAAGGGGCAGGTGAGAAATGTTCTACGTGCCATACGCCGTACGTAGGCGACCTGGCTCGATTAATCTAACGCTGTGCAACACACTCCTCCGACCGTTATTACGGTTAAACTGCACCCTGGCCACTGGATGTAATGCCATACAGTGGTGCAAGAGACTGGAAAAGCGAGGGGTGCGAGGATGGTGCAAGGCACGTCGCGTTGATATCCACCTTCGGCCATCCCAGACACGCTCGCCGCTGACAATTACAAAATCCTCTCGTTTCACCGTTTATTTATCGAGTAACATGTAACGAGGACCGGCCACGTTTCTAATTCTCGAGTGGGATTGGCAGCGTCGTCTCCCCCCCCCCCCCCCCCCCCTCTCTCTCTCTCTCTCTCTCTCTCTCACCCTGCTCGGGGGAAACGAGAGATAGAGCCCAACCAGGGGGAAAATTCATTTTACGTTGACCTGCTTGCGCAGCCGAAACTATACGGTACTCCCTTTCTTTATATATTATTCGTTCGGCTCCGTTGAATAAAACCTTAACGAGACCGAACCGCATTTCCGGTCCTCCATTCAATGTTTAATGCTAATAGACCCCTCGCGCGAACGCTTCATGCGAAATACAATGGAACGGCGATAAACTTGTATCGAGGTAGCTGGCGTGCATTTACTACTGTGCGTTTACTAGATCGAAGGAATGAATAGGCTTGCCAATTCTGGATCATGTTTGCCGGTGGCAATTAATGTATCGCGCTTTGGCTTGTTCTTTCGAAGCGAGGAGGTGCAGTTGAGCTTCTATAGAGATGCTACTGTGCTTACAGTATTGAAACACTTCTTGCTGCTTAAATTGATATTTTTCGCAGAAATTATTATTCTATCTTCGCTTCAATAGATGTCGCTTTGTAGGATGATTTTACGGTCAACGTCAGCTCTCGATCGACAATCGTAATTGACATCGACGGCGCGGAAAATAGCGGGGAATATTCGATAATTTTCCGCGTGCAGTTGGCACTCGATCGGCTCTCGAGAGCCTAATTGGAAGTATCGCGTCCGAACTATCCTAGTTTCGTAAAAGCGGAGCCGCGTGCGAATGAAAGCTCTCGATTATTTCTCGCTCGATCTTCGGGGTTTTGTCCCGTTTCAACCGGATACCGGTGTGCGGCTCCGACGTTTTATCGTTCGCAGATGTTATCACCGGTCCTTTATCACTTCCTCCTTACCTAGTGTTCTCTCCGGGGAACAGCCGACTTCGTCATTGGACAGCACAATGTGCCGGCAGGATCGCTCACATGAAAGATAGAGAGAGGTTCTCTCTCTCTCTCCCTCTCTCTCCCTCCCTCCCTCTCTCTCTCTCTCTCTCTCTCTCTCTC